>CM053030.1:289521450-289591144 GCA_028564925.1 Lithobates sylvaticus
CATCCAAGAGGTCACAAAAGACCCCACAACAACGTCCAAGGAACTGCAGGCCTCACTTGCCTCAGTTAAGGTCAGCGTTCATGCCTCCACCATCAGGAAAAGACTGGCAAAAATGGCCTGCATGGCAGAGTTCCAAGGAGAAAACCACTGCTGAGCAAAAAGAACATCAAAGCTCGTCTCAATTTCTCCACAACACATCTTGATGATCCCCAAGACTTTTGGGACAACATTCTGTGGACCGATGAGACAAAAGTGGAACTCTTTGGAAGGTGTGTGTCCAAGTATATCTGGCGTAGAAGGAACACTGCATTTCAGAAAAAGAACATTATACCAACAGTAAAATATGGTGGTGGTAGTGTGATGGTCTGGGGCTGTTTTGCTGCTTCAGGACCTGGAAGACTTGCCGTGATAAAAGGAACTATGAATTCTGCTGTCTACCAAGAGATCCTGAAGGAGAATGTCCGACCATCTGTTCGTGTACTCAAGCTGAAACGAACTTGGGTTCTGCAGCAGGACAATGATCCTAAACACACCAGCAAGTCCACCACCGAATGGCTGAAGAAAAACAAATGAAGACTTTGGAGTGGCCTAGCCAAAGTCCTGACCTGAATCCTATTGAGATGTTGTGGTATGACCTTAAAAAGGCCGTTCATGCTCGAAAACCCTCTAATGTAACTGAATTAGGACAATTCTGCAAAGATGAGTGGGCCAAAATTCCTCCAGGACGCTGTAAAAGCCTCATTGCACGTTATCGCAAACGCTTGGTTGCAGTTGTTGCTGCTAAGGGTGGCCCAACCAGTTATTAGGTTTAGGGGCAATCACTTTTTCACACAAGGCCATGATGGTTTGGATTTTTTTTCACCTTTAATAATAAACACCTTCATTTACAAATTGCATTTTGTGTTTACTTGTGTTGTCCTTGACTATTGTTTAAATTGGTTTGATGTTCCGAAACACTTAAGTGTGACAAACATGCAAAGGAACAGGAAATGAGGAAGGGGCAAACACTTTTTCACACCACTGTATATTGCCTACTAATGCCAGTTGTCCCAAATTGTAATACCATATGATTGATTTTACATGCTTGTGGCAAGTTTTACTTCACAGCACACTAACGTGCACAGTAAAAAACATATTTTTGCAAAGGAACAATTGTCTCTAGACAAGTGGTGGATTTATGCAGTTTCCTGTTTGTTTGCATCCATCCGCATGATTTAATTTGGATCCATGGGCAAGTAGTTTAAAGTGTATTTCCACTTTTGCAGCCAAATTGGGATATATTTTGCATGTCCCCATTCACTTAGTATAGCTCAAAAATATTTAAAAATTGCATGTTTGTATGTTAATGAGGACAGACCTTGGACATAATCACTTTAAAAGGGGTTGTAAAGTCTCCTTTTTTTTAAACAAACATGTATTACTTACCTTCTCTGTGCAAGGGTTTTGCACAATGTGACCCCAATCTTCCTCATCTGGGGTCCCTCCATGGCGCTCCTCCTCTTCTCGAGTGCCCTGACGGAAAAGCCCTTTACCTGGAGGCACTCGTGTGGGAGCGCGCTCCCGCATCCTGCATGCTGCATTTGTTGACACAGACGGTAGGACCTGGCCCCACCCTCCGGCCCCAACATCATTGGATTTGATTGACAGCAGCGGGAGCCAATGGCTCCAGCTGATATCAGTGTATCCAATGAGGACCCAAAACACTGGCTGGAGCTGGAGTGCTCATCCCCCGTCGCTGGAAAGACCGGGTTCAGGTAAGTAAAAGGGGGGCTCTGGAGGGCTTCTGAAGCACAGGAGGTTTTTCACCTTAATGCAAAGAATGCATTAAGGTGAAAACCCCAGAGGGTTTACAACCCCTTTAACATTGCTCAAAAAACCTTACAGTCAGCCATGACACCTCCTCCTGAGAAACATCTAAAAGGTAAGAAAAAAAATAAAAAAATGCTGTGAGAATAGGAATACAATATACATATTGTATAGTGGGGTTTTCTCAAATTTGACTGCAAAAGTGGAAATATGCTTTAAAAAGCTTTACAGTGCAGGTCTAAGTTGTCATATGATGATTGCAATGTGCATATAGATTGTTAATATATAATTAGTGGACTTATTGAAATATTTTTAATTATTATCCAACACAATTGTTGAAATGTTTCTTTAGAGCTCATCCCATGATTTTGGAATGTTACAATATTTATGCAAAAAATGTCATATTTCTTCTTAAAACACCATAACACGTTCAGACCACTGACAAGAATGTAGGTGCAATGCGCAATTTAGGTTTCTTCACAATAATTGCTTTGAAAATGTGAAATAGACTCCCTCCAGAGGCAGGGCCAGATTAACAACATCATGGGCCTGGTGCTGAGGATTTTGGTGGGGCCTTTTATAAACAATAAATAAATAAATAAAAATGAAATGCAAACAATTTTTTGTTATAACAAATTAAATTAAAGAGAGAGAGGGAGGGGATGAGAGAGAAAGAGAGGGATGAAAGAGAAAGAGAGAGAGAGAGAGAGGGATGAAAGAGGTGTGAGGGGTAAGGGAGGGAGGATGAGAGAAAGAGGATGCACATGAGCATGCGTGGGAATAACATGAACGCAGCCCGGCCAAGGCAAGTGACCGAAGGCACAGAACCCGGAAGGTAGACCGGGTGAAGATGGAAGCGCCCGGGCCGGATTGATCACAGCACAGCACTGGAGGACTCTGAGTGTACCCTAATGTGCTAATATGCTGTGCATACTTGTACATTATGGCATAACCTACCTCAGGGCCTCTAAAAATAGTAATGTTAGAAAAGTTTACTACCGCTTTAATATCACAGGAGCCTCTCATGGGGCCCCCTACTGATCCGCATAGTTGCCAACATTTCAAAAATATTTTCAGGGACACTTTCTTTACAAGTGTTATATTTAGAGTAGCTGGCATCCCCTATGTTCATCTATACATCACAATAGTAATTGCAAAATTAAATAAGTACTAATAATGGGGCAGAACAAATATGAGGACTGAGATTTCCTTTAGTTAAACTAACAAAAGTGTGCCCATTCTAGAGCTGGTAACATTGAGGATATTCAGTATAATTTTAAAGAACTGTTTTTGTGGGTAAGAGGCATAGGGGAGGAGAATGGATGGTATAAAAGTGGGAAGTATGTGCAGGTGAGGGAGAGGAATGTGGAGGGTCTAACAGTGGGTACTATGTACGAGAGGAGTGTGGAGGGTATAGCAGAAGGTACAAAAAGCTGCGCTAAATATTAAGAATAAAATGCCAAAAATAATTGATCATTCAATATATGTGCAAATTCAAATGAATAAAAAATCACCAATAAAAGTCCAGTGAAGTCTTATGTGGCTAAAAAAAGTCTTATGTGTAACGATATGAAGTCCAAAATTAGTGACTGTAAGGAATCCACCAAATACACCGTGATCCACCACCACTCTAAAAATGTGCTTACCAGAGGGCAAGCTTAGATAAGCCTGTGATATAGTGATATCGGGACGTGCCTGGACCATCAGACCTCGGTACCAATCCAAATCTCCACACACATGATTGACCAGGGACCAACATTTCTTTAGTATTTTCCCTTCAGATCAGCTTTAGCATGCGAACCCTCCAGGGATATAGAGCCAGGAATCGTTCAGCAAGCTGTGTACAGTGTACACAGCTTGCTGAACGATTCCTGGCTCTATATCCCTGGAGGGTTCGCATGCTAAAGCTGATCTGAAGGGAAAATACTACAGAAATTTTGGTCCCTGGTCAATCATGTGTGTGGAGATTTGGATTGGTACCGAGGTCTGATGGTCCAGGCACGTCCCGATATCACTATATCACAGGCTTATCTAAGCTTGCCCTCTGGTAAGCACATTTTTAGAGTGGTGGTGGATCACGGTGTATTTGGTGGATTCCTTACAGTCACAAATTTTGGACTTCATATCGTAACACATAAGACTTTTTTTAGCCACATAAGACTTCACTGGACTTTTATTGGTGATTTTTTATTCATTTGAATTTGCACATATATTGAATGATCAATTATTTTTGTCATTTTATTCTTAATATTTAGCGCGGCTTTTTGTATTATTTAGTCCTGTTTATTGTGTATATCTCACATTTTTTAGCTGACGCTTCTTCCAATTATTTTACATATTTTTTCATCACACCTAACCCATTTAAGTGTTTATCACATTTATATTTCATTGGTTAGGGATTAGCGCGGTGTTTGCTTTACTTTTCCACTATAGCAGAAGGTACTATGTACAGCAGAGGAGTGTGAAGGGTATGACAGTGGGCAGGATGCACAGCAGAGGGATGTGGAGGGTATGAGAGTGGGCACTATGTACAGGAGAGAAGTGTATGACAGCAGGCACTATGTACAGGAGAGAAGTGTATGACAGCGGGCACTATGTACAGGAGAGAAGTGTATGACAGCGAGCACTATGTACAGGAGAGAAGTGTATGACAGCGAGCACTATGTACAGGAGAGGAGTGTGTAGGATATGACAGCGAGCGCTATGTATAGAAGAGAAGTGTGGAGGGTATGATAGTGAGCAGTATGTACAGGATAAAAGCGTGGAGAGTATGACAGTGGGCACTATGTATAGGAGAGAAGTGTGGAGGATATGACAGCGGGCGCTATGTATAAAAGAGAAGTGTGGAGGGTATGACAGTGGGCACTATGTATAGGAGAGAAGTCTGTAGGATATGACAGCGGGCGCTATGTATAGAAGAGAAGTGTGGAGGGTATGACAGTGGGCACTATGTATAGGAGAGAAGTGTGTAGGATATGACAGCGGGGGCTATGTATAGGAGAGAAGTGTGGAGGGTATGACAGTGGGCACTATGTATTGGAGAGGAGTGTAAAGGATATTACAGTGAGTAGTATGTACAGGAGAGGAGTGTGGAGGGTATGACAGTGGGCACTATGTATAGGAGAGGAGTATGAAGGGTACGACAGTGGGCACTATGTACAGGAGAGAAGTGTATGACAGCGGGCACTATGTACAGGAGAGGAGTGTGTAGGATATGACAGCGGGCGCTATGCATAGGAAAGAAGTGTGGAGGGTATGACAGTGGGCACTATGTAAAGGAGAGTAGAATGAAGTAATCTGGGAAGGAAAAATGTAAAGGTTTGTGGAAGGATGTTTAGGGACTGCGTAGTGGTTAAGCGGGCTATACATGGATTGAAATTACACCAATTAAGCAGAGACCAGCCATAGTCGATCTATGTATGGGCTACTTGGTTTTACACAAGTCAACCTATTAACCAACTTGAGCACAACCAGCCTGTCAGGTTTTACCCAAAGCAATCAGTGCTGCCAGATATAGCTAGCAACACTAATCATTGTATTCACTGGCAGAACACAATAACACTGCGGGAGTGATTCCCCCATCCACAGGTCAGCGGGTGAGAGGGTGTGTGGGGACAGGCTGGGGAGAGATACTAGTTAGTGGCTGGGTAGGCACTGGTTAGTATCAGAGCCAGATACACACATGTGAGGTATCACCGCGATCGTTAGAGTGAGAGCAATAATTCTAGCACTAGACCTCCTCTCTAAACATGTAACCTGTAAAAAAAATGTAAAGCATTGCTTGGTACACAAAAAAAATCGTGCTAACTTTAGTGTTTTTTTTAATAAATGAAACAGTTTCTTTCCAAAAAAAAATTTTGAAAAATTGCTGTGCAAATATCGTGTAACATAAAAAGTTGCAAAGATCACCATTTTATTCCATAGGGTGTCTGCTAAAACAACATATATAATGCTTGGGGGTTCTGTGTCATTTTCTAGCAAAAAAAATGATGTTTATTACATGTAGGAGAGAAGTGTCAGAATTGGCCTGGGTGGCATGGGTTAATTATCATAAGTAATATACAAATAATTATTATAAGCCCTGTGAGTTCATCCTCTCAGTCTGCTGCAGAGTGTTCCAGATTGTATTTATACTGACCGCTCTGTATGTAGCTTCTGACAGGCTGTGCAAGGAGCCCTGTATTTCCGGAACCATAGATGATAGCAGCCCCATTTAACCAGTGCTGGAGTGGGTCTTTAGCTACCCACCCCCAAATGTCGGGTCTCTGTGACTCCTGATCGCCGAGCCACAACCCTCGAAGTTGATCTTTTTTTTTTTTTCAAATTTTTTTTTCAATTTTTTTTTTTTTTTGGGCAAATGGGCCTATCTTGAGAAAGGGGCCTGGAGCTGCAGCT
Organism: Lithobates sylvaticus; assembly: GCA_028564925.1. NCBI lineage: Eukaryota > Metazoa > Chordata > Amphibia > Anura > Ranidae > Lithobates > Lithobates sylvaticus. Next base: position 289,527,652 of record CM053030.1, read on the forward strand.
CCAATAGCCCCTATGTAAATCCGGCCCTGCCCAGAGGTGGTTCTGGCCAGCTCAGTAGATTGCTTTAAAAAAGGCCTGGATTATTTTCCAAATGTACATAATGTAACTGGGTACTGACATTTATAGGTAAAGTTGATCCAGGGAAAATCCGATTGTCTCTCGGGGGATCAGGAAGGATTTTTTTCCCCTGCTGTAGCAAATTGGAGCATGCTTTGCTGGGGTTTTTCGCCTTCCTCTGGATCAACGGTGGGTGTAGGATTGTGTATATGGGATTCTATTTTTATTTTTTGGTTGAACTAAATGGACTTATGTCTTTTTTCAATCTGACTAACTATGTTACTAAGTAGGCATAATAACAAAAGACTTTGGAGCTTAGAAATAAAGTTAAAAATAGGTATAATTTTGATGAACCTGTAAATTATATACTTTGGAGTACAATATAGGACACAGGCTGGATATTCATAGACCCTGGGTTATGGGATGGTACCTCAAGGTGATTAGACACTCTGCTTTTTAGCAAGCAATGCAGAGTAGCCAAGGAACAGGGAGGGCGGGGCTGTGTCCTTTACTGTACTCCAAAATAGGGAATTTACAGGTAAGTAATTTTCCTCTTATCTAAATCATACAATACAAGACACTGTATAGATATTCATAGACCCTGTGATGTTTCAAAACAATGACTAAGGAGGGTCGGCAACAACAAGGCGAACTGAACTGTGCCAACAGGCCTAACCTTAACAAGAATCTGGAAAATGGCAACTGCAGAAGCTTGGATGCCCACCTGGTAGAACTTGGAGTAGGTATGAACTGAACACAAGGTGGTGGCTTTGCAAAGCAGGAAAACAGAGACTTAATGCTAGAATGACCAGAAATCACCCACTAATATGGTAGAAGTGAGTATGTAAGAGTGCAGGAGTAATGCCTCGTACACACGTACGGACTTTTCCCGGCGGACCTAAGTCCAGCGGACAATCCGCTGGACTTTCCGGCTAGGTCCGCTGGACTTTCCGAGGGTGTGGACTTGCCCACACACGCACGGACTTCTCCAGCGGATAATCCGCCGGCCAAAAGTCCGCGGGACTTTTGAAAATGAACGGACTTGCCCACACACGGAGCAGTCCGTTCATTTCGAACGTAACTTCAGGTTACGTAGCTAGCGTAGGCAGTAAATGCCGCCGCGCTAGCTCCGCAAGCTGGCATGGATTTAAAGGGAATCCCCACGCCGAAAAAACGGCGTGGGGGTTCCCCCCAAATCCATGTCAGACCCTCATCCGAGCACGCAGCCTGGCAGGCCAGGAAAGGGGTGGGGACGAACGAGCGCCCCCCCCCCTCCTGAGCCGTACCAGGCCGCGTGCCCTCAACATGGGGGGTGCCCTGGGGAAAGGGGGGCCGTGCGGCCCCCCCACCCCAAAGCACCTTGTCCCCATGTTGATGAGGACAAGGGCCTCTTCCCGACAACCCTGGCCGTTGGTTGTCGGGGTCTGCGGGCGGGGGCTTATCGGAATCTGGGAGCCCCCTTTAATAAGGGGCCCCCCAGATACCGGCCCCCCACCCTATGTGAATGAGTATGGGGTACGATGTACCCCTACCCATTCACCTAAGGTGTAAAATGTAAAGTAAAAAAAAAACACCCACACTTTTGAAAAAATAGTTTATTGCACTGCTCCGGGGGTCTTCTTCCGTCTTGGGGGTCTTCTCGCCGGACTCCCCCGCCATTTACCAAGCTCTTTTACCGAGCGAGGGGAGTCCGGCTACCTTCTTCGTCGTCGCCGCCGTCTGGGGGTCTCGATCCGCCTTCGGGGGTCTTCTTCCGTCTTGGGGGTCTTCTCGCCGGACTCCTCCCCTCTCTTCTGCTCTTTTACCTAGCTCTTTCACGAGGGGAGGAGTCCGGCTACCTTCTTCGTCGTCGCCGCCGTCGTCTGGGGGTCTCGATCCGCCTTCGGGGGTCTTCCGGGGGTCTCTTCTGTTCTTGCGGCGGTCGTCGTCTTCCGCGCCGCCGGCGCCTTGTCCTTCTTCTTGTCCTTCTTGTTCTTCTTCTTCTTCCGATGTTGACCCGTCGCTGTCTCTGCCCGGAATGCCTGTGCCGATCTGCGCTCGGACTTATATAGGGACATGGGGGACAGGGTCACATGCACATGTCACATGGTGACCCCGCCCCCTTGTGTTGTCACAGTCCCGGAGGATGCTGGGACTGTGACATCGCAAGGGGGCGGGGTCACCATGTGACATGAACATGTGACCCTGTCCCCCATGTCCCTATATAAGTCCGAGCGCAGATCGGCACAGGCATTCCGGGCAGAGACAGCGACGGGTCAACATCGGAAGAAGAAGAAGAACAAGAAGGACAAGAAGAAGGACAAGGCGCCGGCGGCGCGGAAGACGACGACCGCCGCAAGAACAGAAGAGACCCCCGGAAGACCCCCGAAGGCGGATCGAGACCCCCAGACGACGGCGGCGACGACGAAGAAGGTAGCCGGACTCCTCCCCTCGTGAAAGAGCTAGGTAAAAGAGCAGAAGAGAGGGGAGGAGTCCGGCGAGAAGACCCCCAAGACGGAAGAAGACCCCCGAAGGCGGATCGAGACCCCCAGACGGCGGCGACGACGAAGAAGGTAGCCGGACTTCCCCCGCTCGGTAAAAGAGCTTGGTAAATGGCGGGGGAGTCCGGCGAGAAGACCCCCAAGACGGAAGAAGACCCCCGGAGCAGTGCAATAAACTATTTTTTCAAAAGTGTGGGTGTTTTTTTTTTACTTTACATTTTACACCTTAGGTGAATGGGTAGGGGTACATCGTACCCCATACTCATTCACATAGGGTGGGGGGCCGGGATCTGGGGGCCCCCTTATTAAAGGGGGTTCCCAGATTCCGATAAGCCCCCGCCCGCAGACCCCGACAACCAACGGCCAGGGTTGTCGGGAAGAGGCCCTTGTCCTCATCAACATGGGGACAAGGTGCTTTGGGGTGGGGGGGCCGCACGGCCCCCCTTTCCCCAGGGCACCCCCCATGTTGAGGGCACGCGGCCTGGTACGGCTCAGGAGGGGGGGGGGGGCGCTCGTTCGTCCCCACCCCTTTCCTGGCCTGCCAGGCTGCGTGCTCGGATGAGGGTCTGACATGGATTTGGGGGGAACCCTCACGCCGTTTTTTCGGCGTGGGGATTCCCTTTAAATCCATGCCAGGTCACGGAGCTAGCGCGGCGGCAGTAACTGCCTACGCTAGCTACGTAACCTGAAGTCACGTGCTAAATGAACGGACTTGCCGATGAGCGGCAAGTCCCTTCATTTCAAAAGTCCCGCGGACTTGCCCACTAACGGCGGGATTGTCCGCTGGACTTCCAAGTCCAGCGGATAATTTGAAAACAAAACCTGAAACTTTAGTCCGCCGTACTTTGGCGCCAAAAAGTCCGCCGGCGCCCACACACGAGGGGATTATCCGCTGGACTTCAGTCCAGAGGATAATCCCGCGGGATTGTCCCTTCGTGTGTACGCCGCATAAGTGTGATCTAATCTGAGTAACACCTTAACCTCTAGCCGACCGCCCACTGTCTATTGACGGCGGAGCGGTGCTGCTCTTGTGGCGGGACGGGGGCTTATCAGAGACCAGAACCGCTCCAATCATCTCTATGGCCTAAGAAACCGGAAGCTATGAGCATTTCATGACTTGGGTTTAGCCGAATATAAACAGCGCCATTGGGAAATTGGGAAAGCATTTTATCACACGATCTTGGTGTGGTCAGATGCTTTGAGGGCAGAGGAGAGATCTAGGGTCTAATAGACCCAATTTTTTTCAAAAAAGAGTACCTGTCACCAGGGCCGGACTGGGAATAAAAAGCAGCCCTGGAAAAAAATTCATACCAGCCCCATAGCATTATTATACCAGCCCAACGTCATTATTTAGTAGTTCATGAAAGGGAAAACCATGCATTTTAAAGCACATTTGAAGAACGTATTATACAGTATATAGATTAGACAGATATGAAAGCACATTGGGCTAGGAATATATATATATAAATATAAAAACAGCAAATTTCTGTTAAAAGTGAAGCAATTATCAAGGGGGACACCTGGGACTCTGGGAATGTGAGGGGGGAGGCGGACTCTGGTGACCAGAGACCACCTTCCACAGAAAATACACTAAGGTAAGAGGGGAGGTTACTGATATAGGGGGAAAACCTTTATATCATTGCCCCCTTACATTATTGTATTCACGCCCCCCTTAATCAGTGACCCCCCTTAGACTGACCTGGCAGTGCTGTCACTGACCTCCTCTGCAGGGATCAGTCAGTCGGCTCCAGCTTGGTGGCTCTGGTTTTCGTATAGTCTCTAATCCACAGTCCACACATGTCTGACTTCTTCCATGACCCCATCCCGGTGGCGCTCCCACTCTTGACTCCTCTGCAGACTCCCTCAGAGACTGCAGACAGGATATAAGACAAGAGATGGTCAGAGGCTGCGGTCTTAGTACAGGTGATGGTCAGAGGCTGCGGGCATAGTACAGGAGATGGTCAGAGGCTGTGGGCATATTACAGGAGATGGTCAGAGGCTGTGGGCAGCATGGTACAGGAGATGTTAAGATGTCAGAGGCTGCGGACATGGTACAGGAGATGGTTAGAGACTGAGGACATGGTACTAAAGATGTTAAGAGAATGTAGACATGATACAGGAGATGGTCAGAGACTGCAGACATGGTACAAAACATCAATGCAGCCTCACCAGTGCCCATCAAAGGCAACCTTACTGTGCCCATCAATGCAGCCTCTGTGCCAGTCCATGCAGCCTCACTGTGCCCATCATTGGTGCCTTACTCTGCCCATCATTGCTGCCTCACTGTTCCCATCATTGCAGCCTCAGCGTGCCCATCATTGCAGCCTCACATGCCCATCATTGAAGCCTTTCTGTGCCCATCATTGCCGCCTTACCGTGCCCTCCTGGCAGCCTCACCATCGTTGCAGCCTTACTGTGCCCATCATTGCAGCTTCAACTGCCCATCATTGACACCTTACTGTGCCCATAATTGCCACCTCACTGTGCCCTCATTGCAGCCTCACCGTGCCCTCATTGCATCCTCACCGTGCCCTCATTGCAGCCTTACTGTGCCCATCTCATTGCCCTCATTGCAGCCTTACTGTGCCCCCATTACAGCCTCACCTTCCTTGTAGCCTTAGTGCATCTCCCGCTGTGTCACGTATGTGACGAGTGTGAAATCATGTTCAGCCGCGCTGTGACAAAAGTCCCGCCTCCTCCTAGACTAGCTCGTGTGATAGACAGAACACTACATCTATCACAGGAGGAGGGCGGGACTTTTGTCACAGCGCGGCCGAACATTTCACAGCTCCGTGACACAGCTGTATCCCACTGTGCGTGAGAAGGAGGGAGGGGAGCACTGCGCTGCAGCCATAGTATAAATCCAAAGCGGCCCCAGGGCAGGCGGCCTACCAGGATATGCCCTGCCTGTCACTACCTATTGCTATCATAGGGGATATTTACATTCCTTGAGATAACAATAAAAGTGATAAAAAAAAAAGAATGAAAGGAACAGTTTAAAAACAAAACAAAAAAGCAAAATAAATAATAATAATAAAAAAAGCCCCCCTGTCCCCCCATGATCACACGCAAAGGCGAACACAAGCGTCCGTCTTGTGTCATATGTAAACAGCAATTGCACCATGCATGTGAGGTATCACCACGAAGGTCAGGTCAAGGGCAGTAATTTTAGCAGTAGACCTCCTCTGTAAATCTAAAGTGGTAACCTGTAAAGGATTTTAAATGCTTTTAAAAATGTATGTAGTTTGTTGCCGCTGCACGTTTGTACGCAATTTTAAAGCATGTTGTGTTTGGTATTCATGTACTCGGCATAAGATCATCTTTTTTATTACATCAAACATTTGGGCAATATAGTGTGTTTTAGTGCATTAAAATAAAAAAAAATGCTTTTGAAAAATTGCTGCACAAATACTGTGTGAAAAAAAAATTACAACACCCACCATTTTAATCTGTAGGGCCTATGCTTTAAAAAAAATATAATGTTTAGGGGTTCAAAGTAATTTTCTAGCAAAGAAAAAAAATGTTTTCATATATTTTTTCATGTAAACAAAAATATATATTGTTTAAACATGGCATGGTTATATGTGGAATTACACCCCCCGAGCGGGGGAAGTCCGGCTACCTTCTTCGTCGTCGCCGCCGTCTGGGGGTCTCGATCCGCCTTCGGGGGTCTTCTTCCGTCTTGGGGGTCTTCTCGCCGGACTCCTCCCCTCTCTTCTGCTCTTTTACCTAGCTCTTTCACGAGGGGAGGAGTCCGGCTACCTTCTTCGTCGTCGCCGCCGTCGTCTGGGGGTCTCGATCCGCCTTCGGGGGTCTTCCGGGGGTCTCTTCTGTTCTTGCGGCGGTCGTCGTCTTCCGCGCCGCCGGCGCCTTGTCCTTCTTCTTGTCCTTCTTGTTCTTCTTCTTCTTCCGATGTTGACCCGTCGCTGTCTCTGCCCGGAATGCCTGTGCCGATCTGCGCTCGGACTTATATAGGGACATGGGGGACAGGGTCACATGTTCATGTCACATGGTGACCCCGCCCCCTTGCGATGTCACAGTCCCAGCATCCTCCGGGACTGTGACAACACAAGGGGGCGGGGTCACCATGTGACATGTGCATGTGACCCTGTCCCCCATGTCCCTATATAAGTCCGAGCGCAGATCGGCACAGGCATTCCGGGCAGAGACAGCGACGGGTCAACATCGGAAGAAGAAGAAGAACAAGAAGGACAAGAAGAAGGACAAGGCGCCGGCGGCGCGGAAGACGACGACTGCCGCAAGAACAGAAGAGACCCCCGGAAGACCCCCGAAGGCGGATCGAGACCCCCAGACGACGGCGGCGACGACGAAGAAGGTAGCCGGACTCCTCCCCTCGTGAAAGAGCTAGGTAAAAGAGCAGAAGAGAGGGGAGGAGTCCGGCGAGAAGACCCCCAAGACGGAAGAAGACCCCCGAAGGCGGATCGAGACCCCCAGACGGCGGCGACGACGAAGAAGGTAGCCGGACTTCCCCCGCTCGGTAAAAGAGCTTGGTAAATGGCGGGGGAGTCCGGCGAGAAGACCCCCAAGACGGAAGAAGACCCCCGGAGCAGTGCAATAAACTATTTTTTCAAAAGTGTGGGGTGTTTTTTTTTACTTTACATTTTACACCTTAGGTGAATGGGTAGGGGTACATCGTACCCCATACTCATTCACATAGGGTGGGGGGCCGGGATCTGGGGGCCCCCTTATTAAAGGGGGTTCCCAGATTCCGATAAGCCCCCGCCCGCAGACCCCGACAACCAACGGCCAGGGTTGTCGGGAAGAGGCCCTTGTCCTCATCAACATGGGGACAAGGTGCTTTGGGGTGGGGGGGCCGCACGGCCCCCCTTTCCCCAGGGCACCCCCCATGTTGAGGGCACGCGGCCTGGTACGGCTCAGGAGGGGGGGGGGGGGCGCTCGTTCGTCCCCACCCCTTTCCTGGCCTGCCAGGCTGCGTGCTCGGATGAGGGTCTGACATGGATTTGGGGGGAACCCTCACGCCGTTTTTTCGGCGTGGGGATTCCCTTTAAATCCATGCCAGGTCACGGAGCTAGCGCGGCGGCAGTAACTGCCTACGCTAGCTACGTAACCTGAAGTCACGTGCTAAATGAACGGACTTGCCGATGAGCGGCAAGTCCCTTCATTTCAAAAGTCCCGCGGACTTGCCCACTAACGGCGGGATTGTCCGCTGGACTTCCAAGTCCAGCGGATAATTTGAAAACAAAACCTGAAACTTTAGTCCGCCGTACTTTGGCGCCAAAAAGTCCGCCGGCGCCCACACACGAGGGGATTATCCGCTGGACTTCAGTCCAGAGGATAATCCCGCGGGATTGTCCCTTCGTGTGTACGCCGCATAAGTGTGATCTAATCTGAGTAACACCTTAACCTCTAGCCGACCGCCCACTGTCTATTGACGGCGGAGCGGTGCTGCTCTTGTGGCGGGACGGGGGCTTATCAGAGACCAGAACCGCTCCAATCATCTCTATGGCCTAAGAAACCGGAAGCTATGAGCATTTCATGACTTGGGTTTAGCCGAATATAAACAGCGCCATTGGGAAATTGGGAAAGCATTTTATCACACGATCTTGGTGTGGTCAGATGCTTTGAGGGCAGAGGAAAGATCTAGGGTCTAATAGACCCAATTTTTTTCAAAAAAGAGTACCTGTCACCAGGGCCGGACTGGGAATAAAAAGCAGCCCTGGAAAAAAATTCATACCAGCCCCATAGCATTATTATACCAGCCCAACGTCATTATTTAGTAGTTCATGAAAGGGAAAACCATGCATTTTAAAGCACATTTGAAGAACGTATTATACAGTATATAGATTAGACAGATATGAAAGCACATTGGGCTAGGAATATATATATATAAATATAAAAACAGCAAATTTCTGTTAAAAGTGAAGCAATTATCAAGGGGGACACCTGGGACTCTGGGAATGTGAGGGGGGAGGCGGACTCTGGTGACCAGAGACCACCTTCCACAGAAAATACACTAAGGTAAGAGGGGAGGTTACTGATATAGGGGGAAAACCTTTATATCATTGCCCCCTTACATTATTGTATTCACGCCCCCCTTAATCAGTGACCCCCCTTAGACTGACCTGGCAGTGCTGTCACTGACCTCCTCTGCAGGGATCAGTCAGTCGGCTCCAGCTTGGTGGCTCTGGTTTTCGTATAGTCTCTAATCCACAGTCCACACATGTCTGACTTCTTCCATGACCCCATCCCGGTGGCGCTCCCACTCTTGACTCCTCTGCAGACTCCCTCAGAGACTGCAGACAGGATATAAGACAAGAGATGGTCAGAGGCTGCGGTCTTAGTACAGGTGATGGTCAGAGGCTGCGGGCATAGTACAGGAGATGGTCAGAGGCTGTGGGCATATTACAGGAGATGGTCAGAGGCTGTGGGCAGCATGGTACAGGAGATGTTAAGATGTCAGAGGCTGCGGACATGGTACAGGAGATGGTTAGAGACTGAGGACATGGTACTAAAGATGTTAAGAGAATGTAGACATGATACAGGAGATGGTCAGAGACTGCAGACATGGTACAAAACATCAATGCAGCCTCACCAGTGCCCATCAAAGGCAACCTTACTGTGCCCATCAATGCAGCCTCTGTGCCAGTCCATGCAGCCTCACTGTGCCCATCATTGGTGCCTTACTCTGCCCATCATTGCTGCCTCACTGTTCCCATCATTGCAGCCTCAGCGTGCCCATCATTGCAGCCTCACATGCCCATCATTGAAGCCTTTCTGTGCCCATCATTGCCGCCTTACCGTGCCCTCCTGGCAGCCTCACCATCGTTGCAGCCTTACTGTGCCCATCATTGCAGCTTCAACTGCCCATCATTGACACCTTACTGTGCCCATAATTGCCACCTCACTGTGCCCTCATTGCAGCCTCACCGTGCCCTCATTGCAGCCTCACCGTGCCCTCATTGCAGCCTTACTGTGCCCATCTCATTGCCCTCATTGCAGCCTTACTGTGCCCCCATTACAGCCTCACCTTCCTTGTAGCCTTAGTGCATCTCCCGCTGTGTCACGTATGTGACGAGTGTGAAATCATGTTCAGCCGCGCTGTGACAAAAGTCCCGCCTCCTCCTAGACTAGCTCGTGTGATAGACAGAACACTACATCTATCACAGGAGGAGGGCGGGACTTTTGTCACAGCGCGGCCGAACATTTCACAGCTCCGTGACACAGCTGTATCCCACTGTGCGTGAGAAGGAGGGAGGGGAGCGCTGCGCTGCAGCCATAGTATAAATCCAAAGCGGCCCCAGGGCAGGCGGCCTACCAGGATATGCCCTGCCTGTCACTACCTATTGCTATCATAGGGGATATTTACATTCCTTGAGATAACAATAAAAGTGATAAAAAAAAAAGAATGAAAGGAACAGTTTAAAAACAAAACAAAAAAAGCAAAATAAATAATAATAATAAAAAAAGCCCCCCTGTCCCCCCATGATCACACGCAAAGACGAACACAAGCGTCCGTCTTGTGTCATATGTAAACAGCAATTGCACCATGCATGTGAGGTATCACCACGAAGGTCAGGTCAAGGGCAGTAATTTTAGCAGTAGACCTCCTCTGTAAATCTAAAGTGGTAACCTGTAAAGGATTTTAAATGCTTTTAAAAATGTATGTAGTTTGTTGCCGCTGCACGTTTGTACGCAATTTTAAAGCATGTTGTGTTTGGTATTCATGTACTCGGCATAAGATCATCTTTTTTATTACATCAAACATTTGGGCAATATAGTGTGTTTTAGTGCATTAAAATAAAAAAAAAATGCTTTTGAAAAATTGCTGCACAAATACTGTGTGAAAAAAAATTACAACACCCACCATTTTAATCTGTAGGGCCTATGCTTTAAAAAAAATATAATGTTTAGGGGTTCAAAGTAATTTTCTAGCAAAGAAAAAAAATGTTTTCATATATTTTTTCATGTAAACAAAAATATATATTGTTTAAACATGGCATGGTTATATGTGGAATTACACCCCAAAATAAATTCTGCTGCTTCTCCTGAGTATGGAGATACCATACTCAGGAGAAGCAGCATAATGTGTTTTGGGGTGTAATTTCACATATGCCCATTTTTTTTGTCTTTTTTCAATCACTTGTGGCAAAAAATAAAAAATATTCATTGGGCTCAACATGCCTCTCAGCAATTTCTTTGGTGTGTCCACTTTCCAAAATGGGGCAATCAAATACCTTTTAAAAAAAGCTCTATTTGTGGGAAAAAAAGGACACAAATTTTGTTTGGGTACAGCATTGCATGACTGCACAATTACCAGTTAAAGCAGCGCAGTGCCAAATTGTACAAAGTGCTCTGGTCATTGAGAAGCCTAATCCTCCGAGGCTGAAGTGGTTAAAACATTTAAAATTGACACTCACTTTGCAAGTGTCAGACCCGACACTGGGGATTTCAAACATATAAATATATCCAAATCATCTCCACCCGCTGTGATATATCTGCGAGCTGCGAGTACAATCCTGGACAGCGTGTTGGCGTCAGCATCCTGACCCCTCCCTACGCGTTTCGTCAACAGAACAAATTGTGTAACAATGTTTAAAATCTGAATTGCCATGCTTGTTGAGCACAAAATTGTGAAAAACAAGTAAAATATCAAACAGTCCGTGACGTGTTTCCATGTGAGAAAGAACAGTAAATGTCCAAGAGGAAACTAATGGCCATTCGCAGAGTGCACCTTTCCCCCGTAACTGATAAAAAATATGCGCTTACCAGAACTCTAGATTCCACATTATCAGAGTCTAAATAAGCATGGAATCACAAATCATGGCAAATCCATCCATTTGAAAGAGGTGGAGACAATGTCATGACAGACCTTGCTGGTTCCTAATCACTCTCATGGATGTCCCATAAAGAAAAAAAGGGTATCCACATAGTGTAAAACCATATGATGGTTTATTAAAAATAAGCGTTGCTAAAAAGGTACACAGATTCAGTAAAGAATCAAGCAGAAAATTTAAAGATTCCCGGTTAAGGGTCCACTGGTACAAGGATCAAACAAGCATGGTGTTAACAGCCAGTCCACCCTACATGTTATTGGGGGCATGGAGTCTATGTCGGAACTCGCGTGTATATATATTGTCCATAGCCGAACGAGTACAGTTGTTCCTAATGTGTAAATCAAAATGTATCTCAATATAGCTGCCGTTGTATTCAAACGGATAGCCAAGCCTTGCTTTGAAAATAAGGGCCGGCCAACCATTAAGAAAAACCAAGCCTCGATTTCAGTATAAAGATGGCCGCTAGTGGTATTAACCAGACGGCCAAGCCTTGATTTCAAAACAAAATGGCCGCGATAAAGAAATGGTAAATAACCAAGCCTCGATTTGGAATAAATGAAATAACCAAACCTCATTATGGGGACAGACACCAAAGGGTCCCCCTATGACGGACATTTAAAGAATTACTGTGTCCTTGGGATAAATGATTGTCCAAAAATGGCCGTATACGGATGCCATAATTAAAATAGGCTTTTCAAAGAGACAAAAGTAAGACAATGGGGTTGAAAGACTGTGCACTTTGCAATTGCAGTTGAACTCTGCAAGTACAGTTGCTCCAGAGCTCAGTAAATGAGTAGAAGCTCTGCATTTTTTTTTTTTTTTCCTTGCATGTGATTGGGTATTCCTTGCAAAGGGAAGCCTAACCTCTTTTGCTAAGCTCTGGAGCAACTGCACTTTGCAAAGAGCACAGTATTTTTGCTTTTAGTAAATCAACCCATTTGTCAAACCTTCCCTATTAAAATGCATTTATTTTAAGTTTTATTTTAGGCATGTCATTCATACAATGGTTTATGTTTTTTAGAAGATTAAATACATTTTTTGGCCAAAACAAGTCTTTTTATGAACACGTTTATATGGGTGTATTTCTGTGTATATATAGTGTATAAATACACAAATATGACTTTTTTTTTCCTTGCTAAATGACTATTTATATCTTCATTATTCATGTTGTAGCCCTGAGGAAGAGGGAAATTGTTTGACCCTCAGAACCTGTTGGCTTTTATCCCCAATAGATGTTTTGAAAAACTTTGCTTTGTACTCTAATATTTCAGTGTGTTGATTCAATTTCAGATTTAAATATAATTTATGTAGGAAAAAGGCATTTTGAAACACAATGGGGGTTATTTACTAAAAATGGAGAGTGCTAAATCTGGTGCAGCTCTACATAGAAACCAATCAGGGTTCAAGTTTTATTGCCAAATCTTAATTGAACAAGCTGAAGTTAAGCAGGCCATACATGAATTTCATGACAAATTTTCTTTTCAAAATCAGAAAGTTCGTTTTTTTTGTGATCCGATGGTGCCACCATTGATTTTCGAAATTCAGCCGACCAAGCCTTCAATTTCACCTCATGTTGCTACAGAAAATAATTTTCTTGGCCGGGAATTTTCTTTTCTCTCCGTAAATTTTCTTTTCTTAGTACATTTCTCGCACGATTCTCCCATCATTGATTAGAAAATCGTTCGTTTTTCAAAAAATTCCCAACATGTCCGATTCCTCAAATTTGATTTCCGCACGAAAATCGGCTGTTGCTGCAGCCCACTAATGGTGCGAAATTCATACGAAAATTCTCAGATATGATTTTCGAAAGAAAATTCTTTCGAAATTCGAACCGTGTATGGCCGGCATTACAAGTTGATTGGCTACCATGCACAGCTGCACCAGATTCTGAGTGCTCCAGTTTTAATACATTTCCCCCAATTTGTATTTAAGAATGTCGATGTATTGAAAAAGAATTTAAATCTTTTTTTTTAAAACAGATATATAAAACTAATAAAGGGAAATATGACTGTCCTCCTTCCGCAAGGGATTACAATAAATGAGTATTAAAAAATGTTTATTCATCAACAAACAAGTAAAACTAAGAATAAAAATGAGATGAACTGTAGATGAGACAATTAAAATATATATCATGCATTGTTGATAAATGCATTAATGTCCCAATCTACATTCATACTAGGGATGAGCCGAACACCCCCCGGTTTGGTTCGTACCAGAACTTGCGAACAGACAAAAAATTTGTGCGAACATGCGAACACTGTTAAAGTCTATGGAACACATAGTGCTAATTTTAAAGGCTTATATGCAAGTTATTGCCATAAAAAGTGTTTGGGGACCCGGATACTGCCCCAGGGGACATGTATCAAAGAGAAAAAAAGTTTTTAAAATGGCAGTTTTTTTCAGGAGCAGTGATTTTAAGAATGCTTAAAGTGAAACAATAATAATGAAATATTCTTTTAACCCCTTCCCGACCAGCAGTTGTACTGGGCAGGTTGGCTCCCCTGGAACCTTTTGGCAACTAGCGGGCGAGTGCGTGCCACGGTCGCAATGACCGCCGGGCACCCGTGATCACTCCACACAGAGACTGAACGGAGATCTCCGTGCTGTCAGGGGTGAGGAGAGCGATATGTTGTTCATACTAAGTATGAACAATGATCGGTCTCCTCACCCAGTCAGTCCCCTCCCCTCACAGTTAGAACCACTCCCTAGGGAACACAGTTAACCCCTTGATCGCCCCTAGTGTAAACCCATTCCCTACCAGTGACATTTACACAGTAATCAGTGCATTTTTATACCCTGATCGCTGTATAAAGGCCAATGGTCCCAAAAATGTGTCAAAAGTGTCCGATCTTTTTTTTTAATTGAGCAGTACTGCAGTCATGTGCACTGCTCTAGACACTACAAATCCCATAGTACATAGTCCCTAGTTCATCTTGGGGGGGGGGGGCAAGCAAGAGAGGGTGGCTGCATTCCTACATACAATGGGACCATTGAGAATGAACATAGGGGTCAATTCATGAAGCTTTACCGCACGCATAGGGGTAGCATATTACTCATTTGCATACATTATCGTAAACTAAGTCCAATTCAAAAAAATATTTAAATGATGCAGTATTTAGCGGGAAAAAAAAGTGCCAGTAAATACAGCATAAAAAAAATCTTAGAATAGAAGAATACCAAAATTAATGTGTTTTTCTTCAAAGGACACTAAGACGACATAAACAAGCTTTAAAATCTTGGCTAGATGGTATGTGACACCGCTGAGGGTGCAGAACTTTGGGGCGGATGTATCTTGGAGGGGATGCGGTTCACCGGGGACTTTTGCGCACCTATGCTGGGAATGTAGTAAGATACAGGCCTTCTGGAGGGAGATCATTGAGGTTATCAAGAGAAATAACGGGAGCGTGTGCAGGCTGAACACTGGGGATGTGTATTCCATTAAACTGACAAACCTATAGCTCAATACAGGATATCTCTTGTACCACACCTGTTAAATGTAGCTGAAGGCCTGATTCCCAGGTTCTGGCAAACACAAAAGGCCCCAAGTGTGAAGGAATGGATAAACAAAATTGATCAGAAATGCGCCATTGAAGAGACAATACATGCAGAGGAGGATTAAATAGAGAGATATAATGATACCTGGGGGGGGGGGGGGAGTTTAAGAAAACTGGGAAGCATACGGAAATGTGTCATATAGGAATGAGAACATATGGGAACATCAATATATAGAGCTGTAGAAAACTGGCTATTTGGGGTAAATCGAGAAGGGAAAAGATGGGAGCCTAGAAAGGAGGGGGTGCGTGAGGAGAGTGTATGTATATACATATATGTGTATGTATGTCCTTTTTTTTTCTGGGGGGGAGGGAGGGGGGATTAAGGTTTAAGATTGTGGATTGTATTTTTGCATAAGTCTGATAATGTTTATATGAAGATCCTGTTGAAAATTAATAAAACTATTGAATACAAAAGTGATCTTTGATCTCTTTAATGTTGTCCAGGTAGATCTCCATCTCTCCAAGGTTGCCTACCCCTGCCTTATATGAACAATATCTAAATGCTTTCCTTTGATAAGTTAATGCAATTTAATATTCAATAAGGTCAGGCCATATACTGTTAAACAAGATCAGCTCTCATATATCCGATGGACCTGAGAAATTTGTACATTTTAGTGACCTAGAGTAGTAATTGGTCCAACTTGGGAGAAAGATCTACTCCTGTGTAAGTATAACAAGTACCTGCTGTCAAAACAACATTCATTTTTGTTGGTGTGTGTGGCATGCCCAATGTCCACAACTGGTTTACCAGAGTTCCTTCCCCTATAAGCCCTCCCGCATAGGGCTACATTTTGCTAAAGATAGTTTCTTTGAAAAAAAAATCTTTATAAATATGTCTAAATATTTTATCTTTTATTTCTAATCATAATACCTAATGATCATCGACCACTGTGTATTGAAAGCTTTTTGTTTGTGAAAAATTATAATACTCCACCTTTGAACTTCAAGTTAATACACTTTTTTTGATTGGCCTTGAAGTTTGTACAGTATTTCAAGGATACAGTAAAAATTTGAAATCAGATTAGTTTGTGTAACTATTCATAACCCTAAATTGCTTTATATTTTTTCCAAATAAATGTTTCCCTAGTGTATTGTATAAGGAACATAAATATTTGATAAAGACAGAAATGCACACTATGCATGACTATGCAAAATACACTAGTTTAATAAAATTATTTTCCCTTTATAGTACTTCATGTATCTAGCAGAAACAATAAAATATTATTTTATGGTGGCTATATGAACATAGAACAAAGGTACCAATCAACAGGTACAGTACTTGCTCCTTATATTGTTTTTATTTCAGCAGGAAACAATTATTTACAGAGTACCAGAGACTTTGGCAGGAATTATCAGGAACAAGCTTTTGAAGGGTTTGGGAGTTTCAGACTTATGAGAAGATATTTGGTTATCTTCAATTTGCATACTAATGCTGAATGCATATATCCATTGGGTCCACTAGGTTTTCCTAATTTTTTTTAACCACTTTAGCCCCGGACCATTTTGCTGGCAAAAGACCAGAGCACTTTTTGCAATTCGGCACTGCATCGCTTTAACTGACAATTGTGCGATCATGTGATGTGGCTCCCAAACAAAATTGATGTCCTTTTTCCCACAAATAGAGCTTTCTTTTGGTGGTATTTGATCACCTCTGCGGTTTTTATTTTATAAACAAAAAAAGAGCGATAATTTTGAAAAAAAAGCAGTTTTTTACTTTTTTGCTACAGTTCAATCACATTGTCTGATTTGGAAAGAATTTATTTGCAAATTATGGTGGAAAATAAGTATTTTGTCAATATCAAAAGTTCATCTCAATACTTTGTTATATATCCTTTGTTGGCAATGACAGAGGTCAAACGTTTTCTGTAAGTCTTCACAAGGTTGTCAGTCACACACTGATTGAGGGAGATTATCAGTGGTCTTGTATGTCTTCCATTTTCTAATTATTGCTCCCACAGTTGATTTATTCACACCAAGCTGCTTGCCTATTGGAGATTCAGTCTTCCCAGCCTGGTGCAGGTCTACAATTTTGTTCCTGGTGTCCTTCGACAGCTCTTTGGTCTTTACCATAGTGGAGTTTGGAGTGTGACTGTTTGAGGTTGTGGACAGGTGTCTTTTATACTGATAACAAGTTCAAACAGGTGCCATTAATACAGGTAATGAGCAGAGGACACAGAGGAGCCTCTTAAAGAAGAGGATACGGGTCTGTGAGAGCCAGAAATCTTGCTTGTTTTTAGGTGACCAAATACTTATTTTCCACCATAATTTGCAAATAAATTCTTTCAAAAATCAGACAATGTAATTGTCTGGATTTGTTTCCACATTTTGTCTCTCATGGTTGAAGTATACCTATGATGACAATTACAGGCATCTCTCATCTTTTTAAGTGGGAGAACTTGCACAATTGGTGGCTGACTAAATACTTTTTTGCCCCACTGTAAAATAAATATCCCCAAAAAATATATAAAAAAAGTTTTTTTCCTCAGTTTAGGCCGATACGTATTCTTCTACATATTTTTGGTAAAAAAAAAAATCGCAATAAGCGTTTATTGATTGGTTTGCACAAAAGTTATAGCGTCTACAAAATAGAGGATAGTTTCATGGCATTTTTATTAATATTTTTTTTTTACTAGTAATGGCGGCGATCTGCGTTTTTATCGTGACTGCGACATTATGGCGCACACATCGGACAATTTTGAGACATTTTCTAAAGTAAAGTAAAGGGGTTAACCACTAGGTGGCGCTTTAGGGGTTAAGTGTGTCCTGGGGAGTGTTTCTAACTGTGGGGGGAGGGGCTGTGTATGACACATCACTGATATTTGCTCCCGATCACAGGGAGCAGAGATCAGTGACACTGTCACTAGGCAGAACAGGGAAATGCTTGTTTACATCAGCATTTACCCATTCTTCCTCTCTGTGAGACGATCGCGGGTTTCCACGGTCGGACTCACAGAGCTCGCAATGGGCATGCGCACTCGCCGGCGGCGCGCAGGCGATGACATGGAGGCAAATTCAAAGGGACGTACAGGTACACCCATTTGCCTGTCTGTGCCATTCTGCCGATGTACATCTGTTTGCGCCGGTCGTAATGTGGTTATCGATGAATGTTATCTTAACAATTTAATACTAAACATAATGTACTCCTTCCAGATATTGTTTGTTCTTGGTCAAGTAAGCTTTATGTTCCATTTGTTTTTAACATTTGCCTGAGCATCAAACATTACACAAGATCACTGTATTATGTTGAAGAATACAGAGGGGGACACTTTTATTATATATGTGCTAGGATGTAGACACTATCTAGTTTGGTTCGAAATATGATGCCCAGACAGCAACTATTACATCTCATATCTCCCTATTCTATTATTTATGGCCAAATTAATGAAGTGTTCAACTTAACCTAAACCAACACCAAAAATATAATATATTGCAGCTTACCAATCATCATGAACACAGGGGGCACAGCAGACAGCAGCATTGTCAGTTTGGAGGGGGGGGGGAGTAATGTTAAATGTATTAGCAGATTTAGATGCACCAACAAAACTCTAAACTAATATTTTATAATATTTTTTTTTCTTTTTGGGATTAAAGTTTTACATAAATATAAAAGCTAATCATTGTAAGCACCCCTGTCAGTGTTAAATGGTTTGTCCCAAGCCTAGAAACTGATTCAACTGGTAGAGAGCTTGTTCTTTTGAAATAACTGGCTTGCTGGATCACCAGATGAAAATAGAAGAAAGACAGCCTAAAAAAACAAAAACAAAAGCAGCCACCACCTCTAAGAATTAGTAAGCTGCAATATAATGAATGTTTTCTTTTGGGTTTAATACTGCTTTAAGAGTTGGCTGTTATTTATACAGTCTACATAGTTAGCTAGGCCGAAAAAAACACAAGTTTGTCTACCACTACAAATCATTTTTTTGTAGTCTTAACATTGTACTATGCTGTTAACATCATTTCTGTAGCTTATCTGAAAGGCATTGGTATCAAGCATACAAACACAAAAAACACATTTATTACATTTTTGCTGGTAACCATGAGACACATTTTTTGGATACTGGAGGTAGATACCTTGTGGATGTATTGTTGGTGGCAGATGGATTCCAATTTCAGAGTGCAATTTGTTCTCCAACAAATGACTGGTGCATAGTTGAGCCTGGATTCTTAGATTTTTGGATAGCAGGAAAGAACATAATTCCATTGATGGAATACCCACTACAGATTAGTCATGCAATGCGTAATACCTGATGAATCAATCACATCAAGGAAAAATGTAAAGGAAGCTTTTTTTTTTAAAATGACTGATATTCTTGGCTGCACACAACATAATACTGCAAACATTTCACATGAGAACTATTTGACTTCCTGGGTTGAATGTCTTTCTCAGGTCAGACTTCAGCACTGGGACTGACTACATCAGAGTACAATTTTGCAGACAATATTGCACAATACATGACATTAAATTATTTTCAAATTCATTTATCCTCAATCATGAGAAATAGGAGAAGGTAAGCAAAATAAAAGACAGATCTGTAACAAGAAGTAATCCATTATGCTAAAAAAAATGGAGATTCAAAACTTTCACTCATCTCTTAACCTAATGATCAAAAGATGTTCTCTCTTCATCAATCCTAAGGGAATGCAAAAGAGATCTTGACTAGTAGAGGTTCAGTTTAGTTCAAAGAGTGATGGAAATACATTTTACATTTAGCCCAACAAATGTCACCATCTCCTACATGTTTATGAGAATTATGTTGGTGTTTCAAACATGCCAGTCTCCAGTCAAATACAGTAACAAAATGTTATGTATTTTAGGGCTACTACTTTGCCAATCAAAGCAGACCTGCTTGATAAAAAGAAATGTCTTGCTACTAAAACTTTCAGGTTCTCCGGTTCTCCCTCAGCGAGTAATTTGCGTTCATATTTTTAGCCCCCAAGTGCATTACTTTACATTTTTCAACAGTAACACTCATTTGTCATTCATTTGCCCACCCCTTTATTTTATTAAGTTCTTCTTGTAAAGTTTCAATATCCTGCTGTCTTGCTATCCTGTTATTGCTCTGCTTAGCTTTGTATCACCAGCAAACACTAAGATTGAACTATTTATTCCACCCTCTATGTCATTTATAAATAAATTAAACAGAATTGGCCCCAGTCAGGTGAGAGCCTTGTGATACCCCACTTACAACTTTAGACCAGTCTGAGTTCATGCTATTTATCACCACCATTTGGACGCCCCCTCTGTAACCAGTTTTCTATCGAGGAACACACCTTGAGGTCCATGACAACAGACTTCATTTTATAAATTTAAGCATTTATGTGCTATATAACTGTATCAAATGCGCTTGCAAATTCCAGGTATACCACACCCACAGACCTTTCCTTATCTAAATGGCAGCTCACTTTCATGTAGAATGTTAACAGATTTATTTGTTTAATATGCAAATTCTTAGATATAGTCCTTTATCATCCCCTCCAATAGTTTACATACTTTTGATGTTAGACTGACTGGCCTGTAGTTTCCAGGTAAATATCTCTACCCTTTTTTAAATAATGGTACCACATTGGCCTTTCACCAATCAGCTGGTACCATTTTTTGTCATTACGCTGTCCATAAAAATTTGGAATAATGGCTTGGCTATAACCTACCTTATATTTTTCAAGTCTAGAATCTTTAATATGTCTTTTTAAGTCAAACTTTACCCAGGTTTAACCTTAGCTCTTTTATATTTATTGCTCATTGGAATACAGTGAATAATACCTTTATTTAATATGTTCCGGTACTCACATATTTCCTCGGTGTACAATATTTCTAGGCTTTGCTCCCATTTAATATCTTGTAGTATTGAGCGCAGTTTAGAAAGTTGGCTCTTTTGAAATTGAATGTTCTTATACTAACCTTGTGCCCACTTTTCATATGATTTATGCTGAATATAATGAACAAGTGATCACTGGCTGCCAAGTTGTCCTGTATTTCCACATCTGCAATCAGATCTGTGTTATTTGTAATTAAACTACCAATAGCAGTTCCTTCTGCCCATTCAATATCTGCATAGTTAAAATCCACCATTATGATGACATTGCCCTGGCTTGCTGCTATTTCTAACTGTGATAGGAGATCCAAATCCTCCTCATCTTTCAGGTTAGGGGGCCTGTAACACACCCTCAATATTAATTCCCATTTGTTCCTTTCCTTTGAAGCGCCACCCAATCTTGAAAAATAATTCCTGGATCTCTAATAGCAGCACAGCAGTTTGCTTGTTTTCATTGGAAACTAAAACTTGATTGGTTTCTCACAAATTACAAATTTTAGTAATTTCATTTGCTTCAGTTGGCATGAATAAGCCCCAGTATGTAAAATACCTTAAAACCAGCAGAATCTGTTGAAAGACAAATGGTTCTGTATTTTATTTACCCAACCCAGTGAGGACAGTTTTTACATAAACAATAATAGGTAGGATGGGGTTTAGCTTAGCTGTAATACACTATTTTCCCCTACATGTTATGTACAAAAACTGGTCATGATGTTAATTGAATCTTATTTTCTAACCTAGGTGATTGTTTTTAGCAAATGCTACCTATGCACTAAAATTCTATGAGCCAAATAAAATTATTGCAAAATATAAACTGCTGTCATTGCTTTACTTATAATCATTCTAAAGCTGCAAAGATATTGAGTTAAAGATAAAAAAAAACAAAAAAAAAACCCATGTACGGCCAGCCCAAACTGAGTTTTGTTAAATCAGTTACCTTCCTGGTTGCTACCACGAAAGCAATTTTTGGAAGGTCTAATGTATAAAGACAGACTTTTTTTTGTCAACATCCATTACTACTTGCTACTACTACTTACCCTGCTACTGTTTTACATTTTACTGAATAACTAGAACAACAAGAGAATGCATTTGCAATTAGAAGCACTATGATAATAGGACCACTATTCTGTTTTGCATATCCATATTAATTCATTATTTTCATTGTACTTACTTCAGTTGTAGCAGACAACAAACAGAAATAAAGGTTTTTCTATACTGAAAATATTAAACTATAGAGACATAACTCTCCATGAAATTCCCTTTAAATAGTAACATTTGCTTTTTTTTAGTACCTTATCCAACATGTAAAATCTATTTTCATAAGCTGTGATTTATATAAATGTATTAGTAAAAGATGAGATCTTTCTTTTGAAACTAACCAAATCAGAGATGAAGAAAGCCAGTCATAGAATACTGAAATTCAGAGCATCGTACCTATTTACACTAGCATTAATCTTAACAGTGCCTGAGATGAAGGTATAATTGAAGATGGCAGTTCTGGAAGTAACTGACTTAATGCACATTAATGAAGCCACTCTACTAGATCATTTTGCTTTAGAGATAGCTGAGCCACCTCATATAAAAAAGTTTAACTGAAATTTAATTTATTCCCTACAAGAGCTGAATACCTTTCTGTGTCAGACTAATAAATATATAGCTCCGCAATCAATCCACGTAAGTTGGCATTTCTAAAGTAAAAATGTTCTTCTCTTGTAGTAAAAGCAAAACTCCAGCCACAGTTTATATAATCACATGGGTGCTGTGTTACCCTTTGTAGTTAAATTTTTCCATTTTTGTTATTCACACACCTCTGCCAACCTACACTATATTACCAAAAGTATTTGGATGCCTGCCTTTACACGCACATGAATGACATTTCAGTCTTAGACCGTAGGGTTCAATATTGAGTTGGCCCACCCTTTGCAGCTATAACAGTCTCAACTCTTCTGGGAAGGATGTCCACAAGGTTTAGGAGTGTGTCCATGGGAATGTTTGACCATTCTTCCAGAAGCGCATTTGTGAGGTCATGCACTGATGTAGACGAGAAGGCCTGTGTCAGGAAAGGCAGGCTTTCCATGTAAGCGCCTGGCGCGCACGCATGCGTACTAGCACTTTTAGACACACACCTGTCACTAATACTTAACGTCAGGTGGGCTATTTAAACAGGGCTCCTACAGAGGTTAATTACTGTTTGGTCTGCAGATTCTGTGTTGTTTCCTGTTTCCTGTGTAACCTCTGATTCCGATCCACCTGTGATTGCCTGCTGCCTGTTCTGATCCCGGCTTCCCATAGACTCTGATCCTGCCTGCTGATTCTGTCTGATCTTCCGGTACTACTCGTGAATAATATAAAATTTAAACTCCCGCTGAATGGTGAAAAAACTGTGAAAAAGAAACTAAAGCAGCTGCCACACACAAAGTGCTACTCACTAGAAATGTAAAATTATGAAAATGTGGCGCTCGCAAATGTTAATAAACCTGTGTAACCAAATGTGGATGAGTGCAGATGTGAATATACAAAGCAAAAAACATGTAAATAAAGTCCAAATAAATGTGCTGAATGTTCTGATCCGCAATGGGAAAAAAACTTTTGAAGTGCAAAGGACCACAGACGCTCCAGGACTTTTCAGGTGCAGAAACGCTACCCCCACATGTGTCCCCACTCACCAAATGGCGATGACCCCCAGATTTGCAGTCTGGGTGTCACTTCAGGCTTATGTGATGGTATCCAAAGAAGCTCAGGAGTGGTGTTGTGCACATCAGATCAAAGGATTTCTTGTTGGAATTTCTCAGCAGAATCACCAGGCACCAAAAAAGGGTAAAAAATGGAACTAATAGTGAAAAGTACAATTTGAAAAGGGATTTATTCCATATACAAATGGGTACTTACAAAATAGTTGATAAAACAGGCATGTAATGGGATTAGAGATGTATCTGGACGCTGCTCACGGCGCTCCAGAAACCAGGAAGTGCGCTCCAAGGATCAGGAAATTACGTCGGCTTGTGACCTGATCTCTCTTCCGCCTACCGTCTATGCCTGATCTATGCCTGATCTGCCCAATTGTTACCGACCTGGCCTGTCTGACCCTGCATGTCGCTCATCTAGCCTGCTACAGCTCACAGCCCTGCAAGCCTGCATCTGGTACTGCTCTCTGGATCATCCCAGCCTGCCACCAGTCAAGCATCATGTTAGCTCATCTACTATCTGCCTGCTGACCACCGATACTACACGGACTATTGAACTCTTTACAGGCACTCATACCCCACCGTGCTCCTGTGGCTGCTGTATCACTACCAGCGAGCCGGAGTTGTACGATAGGCCTTCCTCTGCATGTCAGGCTCCCATCCCAGGTATGTAACAGTACCAAACAGCAATGTCTGAGCCTGCAATAGGACCCTCTCCAGTGGATGAAATATGTCAGCACCTTGCTGCTCTAACACAAGTGGTTAAGGAAGGATACGTGCGCCTGGAAGAGCGGGTACAGTCCCTGTCCACTCCAGCAACCACAGCTCCTGCATCTGATCCTGCCTCCTCCACCACCCAAATCAGGGCTTCAGCCAGCCATACAGTAATTATGTTACCCCCTGAGCCCCAAGTACCTACTCCTGAGAGGTTTTCCGGTGATTAGAGTAAACTTAGAGCCTTCTTTAATGCTTGTCAGCTCTACTTTGCTCTCCAGCCACCAATTTTTTTCCTGGAAACCACCAAAGTGGGATTCATTATTTCCCTCCTCCAAGGGGAACCGCAGTCTTGGGCCCACCGGATGTTAGAAGAGAAAAACGCACAACTAAACACCATGAAAATGTTCTTTGACGCCATGGCACTGATTTATGAGGACCCACAACGTACCACCACTGCTGAAGATGCTCTGCAAGGCCGCAGAGTGGCCGAGGACTTTGTCACTGACTTTAGACGCTGGAGTTTGGGTCTCTCAGCCTGAAAGATGAGCTTGCTTGGGTCGGGGTGCTAAGCTCTCTGGAAGCCCTAATCACTCTGTCCATTCAGATTGACCGCCGCCTACAAGAATGCAGGCCTGAAAAAAACACAAAGAAGTTCTGTCCAGCCTGGATGTTACCTAAGATCCCTGCTCCTCCTAACTCGTCTCCTGGAAACTCCGCTTTCCCCACTTCAGAGGCGCCTGAACCCATGCAATTGGCCCTGATTCATTCATCATTAACTCCAGAAGAATGCCCACTCCAACAAGTAAATAACCTCTGCCTGTACTGTGGATAAGCCAGTCACTTTGTACGTACCTGTCCTGCCAAGCTGCATAAGTGTCTTTCCCTTTCTTCACTCAACCAGTCACCCCTGCCTGCCTTGTCTGCCAGCTCAGCTCCTATCGCTCGGCCTGTTTTCTTCCACCTGCCAGGAAAAACCATATCAGTGACCGCTATTATTGATTCTGGAGCGTGTAGCTGTTTCATTGACCAGTCCTTCTCAGCTCAGCAACACATTCCTCTACAAACCAGAGAACAGGGACTCAAAGTATTCCTGGCCGATGGGTCTCACATTAAATCTGGACTGGTAACCAAGAAGACCCCACCAATGCTGACCATCTCCTCCACCAACCATCGAGAGCTGCTGCGTTTAGACGCAATTTCTTCTCCCTTATTTCCCATCTTCCTGAGCTTACCGTGGCTACAGGCCCACAACCCACAGATAGACTGGGAATCTGGAAGTGTAAAGTTCCTGTCACCATATTGCCAGAGACACTGTTTGGAAACTTCACCACCATCACCTGCTACCTTGCTGTGTATAGACGCAGACCCCAAATTATGTCAAGTAGTTCTGGATTCTTACTACAAATACCTTGACATTTTCAGCAAACAAGGATCAGACACCCTTTCTCGACACAGACTTTACGACTGCCCCATTGAGCTTTTTCCCAGGGCTGAGATTCTCTTTGGGCGCATCTTTTCTTTTATCTGAACGAGAATCAGGGGTTTTGAAGGACTATATTGATGAGAACCTGTCATCCATCCCTCTACCTTACCGGCTGGTGCTGGTATATTTTTCGTAGAAAAGAAGAAGGATCATTCCCTGATACCATGTGTGGACTATCGTGACCTAAATAAAATAACAGTGAAGAATCACTGTCCCCTTCCTCTAGTCCCTGAACTGTTCCAAAGTCTCAAATCAGCAAGCATCTTTACCAAGCTGGATTTAAGAGGGGCCTATAATCTGGTTCGCATACGAGAAGTGGATGAATGGAATACCGCCTTCCGTACCCGATTTGGCCACTTTGAATATCTAGTTATCCCTTTGTAATGCCCCTGCCACCTTCAAGTACTTTATTAATGAAATTTTCAAAGACTTTCTGGATATTTTCATGGTTGTCTACCTTGATGACATCTTGATATTCTCCGTATCATTAGAGGTGCAACGAGGGCATGTTAAAAGCGTATTGTGCCAGCTCCACAAATATGGACTTTATGCCAAAGCCGAGAAATGCAACTTTGAGCAACGGGGCATCCAGTTCTTAGGTCTGATCATTTCGACCAAAGGGATCAAGATGGACCCACAGAAAGTCTCAGCGATACTAGATTGGCCAGCCCCCACAGACAAGAAGGGAATACAACGCTACATGGGCTTTGCCAATTTTTATCGCAAGTTTTTCAAGAACTTTTCGGCTATCATTCACCCTATTACACAGCTGACAAAACAAGGTATCTGTTTCTGTTGAACTTCTGCGGCACACGCTACTTTTGAAACATTGAAGAGATGGTTGATCATTGCTCCTGTCTTAAGTCACCCAGACTCTACCTTGCCCTATATTGTGGAGGTGGAGGCTTCAAAAAGTGCAGTTGGGGCCATTCTATCACAATGTCAAGTCCTCAAAGGAGTGATCCATCCAGTGGCATTCTTTTCACGCAAACTCACGTCAGCTGAAAGAAACTACGATGTAGGGAATCAGGAACTTTTGGCGATCAAAGCTGCGTTGGAGGAATGGAGGTACTTGCTGGAGGGAGCAGCCCATCCAATTCTGATCTAGACGGATCATAAGAATCTTGAATATATTTGATCCGCTAAATGCCTAAAACCATGCCAAGCTTGCTGGGCACTCTTTTTCTCGAGATTCTCATTCCATATTACGTACAGGCCTGGATCAAAGAACACTAAGCCTGATGCGTTGTCACGCACGTTCAAAGATCCAAATGACTTTCTAATACCAGACACCATTTTAACAGCTGGAAACTTCCTACTATTGCACACTGACCTTTTGTCTCAGTTACAGCAAGCTTCTGCAGAAACAACCAGTCCTGCAGGGGTCACACTGCAAGCAAAGAATGGACTATCACGGAGGGGTAAGCTGATTTTTTGTACCTAAAGATGTTCGAGCAATGATCTTGGGGGTTTGTCATGACCACCCTTTGGCAGGCCATTTTGGGGTTCATAAGACTGTCAAACTTGTACAATGCTCATTTTGGTGGCCAGGATTGGAGAAAGACTGCAGAGCACATGTAATGTAAATGCATGCACCACCTGCATCCGGAGTAAAAGTTCCCGTAACAAAGCTTGGAGATTACACAGACCTCTGCCTATACCTGACAGACAGTGGAAGATGATTTCTATGGATTTTATAGTTGAACTTCCACCATCTAAAGAATGTACCGCTATCTTTGTGGTCGTGGATCACTTATCAAAGATGGCTCATTTTATTCCTCCAAATAGTACACCATCGGCTGCAGAAACCGATTGAGTGTTTGTAAAAGAAATTGTCATACTCCACGGAGTCTCTGAAAATATTGTGTCTGATCGCGGTTTCCAGTTCACGTCCAGACTTTGGAAAGCCTTGTGCGAGATCCTACAGATTGAATTCTCATTCTCTTCTGCTTACCACCCAAAAACGAATGGGCAGCGGGAGAGGACTAATCAAACCCTAGAACAATATATCCGTTGTTTTACTTCTTTTGTCCAGGACGATTGGGTATCATTATTACGCCTTGCGGAATTTGCCTATAGTTATGCCAACCATTCTGCCACAAGCAATCTCCGTTCTTTGCTAATTGTGGATTCCATCCCACCTTTTTACCTAATTTTGTCACAGAATCTACCGTTTCATCTGTCCAGGATACTCTGGACTTTTTCTCGTGCAATAATATGTTGTTGCAGGAAACCATCGCAAAAGCGCTGGAGGACAGCAAGAAATCATTTGACAAGAAAAGAAGGGGTTGATCTTGCAACCAGGAGATCAAGTATGGCTTTCAACAGCGAATTTGCCAAACTGTTACCACAAAGTTGGGAGCATGAAATTGTCCAAAATATCTTGGTATGCTGACACCTTAAGAGTTTCCTTCAATGAGACTAAGGGGGCCAAGCCCAACCCCTGAAAAACAACCCCCCTTGGAGGGAAACCAAATTAACTACGTTACTGTCCAAAATGCAAGGCTTAGAGGCATGACAGTAACATGCTCAGACTGCAAAAGTGGAACGAGAATTAATAAATGCCCGTAGACAAGTAACTGACCTATTACAATATAGAGCCAAAATGGCACTACAAATAGGACGTAACTGTAGCTACGAGTCGGGCAATAAATGTGGCAGGCAACTTGCAGGTGCATTACGTGAAATGCATGCAAGGACGTTTATTCCTTCAGTGAGGAAAAGAGATGGGGAGGAGGTTGGGATGCCTGGACAGATAGCCGAGGTGTTTGGCAAGTTCTACTCCTCACTTTACAATCTGAACATAGATGCACCAGATCGAACAGTGATGGAGGAGTACCTAAAAGCAAGTGGAATGCCGTACCTGACAACTAGTGGGCAGGAGGAGTTGGACTCGCCAATTATTTTAGAAGAGGTACAGAGAGAAATACGATTAGCAAAAATGGTGAAGGCACCAGGACCAGATGGGATCTCGGCCCAGTACTATAAGTTATTCTCATCAGTATTGGGACCCTATCTGGTAAAATGTTTAATGAGCTGGGGGAAGGAGCCTCTTTCCATCCAGAGACATTAAGAGCTATGATAGCGGTGATTCCAAAAGAAGGTAAGGATCCAAAGCAATGTGGAAGTTATAGGCCAATATCCTTATTGAATGCGGATTTAAAGATATTCAGTAAGATTATAGCCTTAAGACTACAACAGCAACTACCCTTCCTGATCCATCAGGATCAGGTAGGGTTTGTTCCAACAAGAGAAGCAAGGGATAATACCATCAAAACCCTGAATCTGATGCATATAGCAAACTCAACTAAGACTCTGTGTGTGTTCCTAGGAACAGACGCGGAGAAGGCATTTGATAGGGTGGGATGGGGGTTCATGTTTGAGCATTTAGATGCAATGCATTTACATGCCAGAAATAGCAATCTGGAAAGAGGGATTCTAACAGTAGTTGGAAAAATGTCCTCATGTAAAAACCCCAGTAGACATGTCAAAGGGTCATTAATCAAATTAACTTGAAATGCCCTGTTGATAGTATCAATGATTCGTTGCCAATAGCAAACCAGCATGGGGCAACGCCGGAGTAGATGGAAAAGATCAGCTGAGGTGCTGTGACAACATGGGCAATCAGAATACTCCCTTCGATTCCATCTATGAAGCTGTATGGACATTCTATACGATCTATGGACCACAAACAACTGGGAGAGCCTCTGTGTGGGTGAGATGGGAACCAATTGAACCTGATCAAGTATCGCCTGCCACGCATCATCTATTTCCCCAATATCTTTTTCCCTTCCTACCCTACCCGGTATGTGAATGTTAGCCAGAGATTTGTCCAGCAGCATCCTGTATAGGGAAGAAATAAGTTCCTTCTTGTCCACCGCATTGGCCAAGGAATCAATGAGGTGGGTGAAAATCCATCCCATATTGGTTCTTTTGGCCTGCGCCGATAAAGCGTGTCGTAATTGTAGGTATTGAAAACAAGAAATATTAAACTCCCCTTGCAGATATTGGAAGGATCTAAGGTGGCCCTGTACAAATACCTGATGGAGAAATTTATAATACTTTATAATACTAGTGATAAAACTCAGAAAGCTTGCTTAATTCCATGTACCGATCCCCCATCCATATCGGAGAATATGAGGAAACACCAGAATAGCCCATTATTTGTTTCTTGGTTTCCCAGACTTTATTCATCAACTTCAGAGAAGGATATTTTGATGGGTCGCTGAGCCAGGAGGTGTTATTTCGCCTGTTCGAAAGTATGATGGCTTGATTTGGATCATGCAGGCTCTGAACTCCACACCCTGCTAGGTGCAATTGCGCAGCAAGGAAGTATAATTTTGTATGAAATTATAGACCCCAGAATAGATAAGGGAATTCTGGCATTCCTGCCCTTCCATAAAAAAATGTCAGAGAGAGTCAATTCTTTTAAGCCAGCCACTAGGGATCCACATGGGGGAGTTGTGTACAATAATTGCAGAGCCATATAATTTTTATGAGATTGATTCGGCCCACCACAGATAAAAGTAATTTGGACCAGGCCTTACTTACTAAGGGACTGTAGATTGTATTTTAGATAATCTTCTACCTGAGGTTGAACCCAAACCCGAGGTCTTTAAACAAATCCACCACTTTTATTTGTTGTGCACATTGAGGTAACAGCAATTATTGTGAGTTTATGGGCATGAGAACAGACTTATCTCAGTTAATTACAAAACCCGATAGGGATCCAAATGTTTTAGTAGTGGTCATGAGGGATGATAATGAGCCCCTAGTGTCCCCTAGGAATATCAACGCATTGTCTGCATAGAGAGAAATTTTGTCTTCTCGCTGACCTCTTTGGAAATGGAGCCCAAAAAATGGAGCCCGACTGCCGAATGATCACCGCAAGCGACTCGATCGCCAGAGTGAAGAGGAGAGGGGGCACCCTTGACACGTTCCTCTATGAAGGCAAAAGACATCAGCATATGAGCCATTGACTTGTATAGTGACTCTTGGGGCAGAATATAGCATTTACCCAGACCAAAGAGTTTCAGTACTTCCCATAAATAGGGCCATTCTACGCTTGCAAATGCTTTGGCTACGTCTAAAGAGCGTATGTGTAAGGTACCTGTTATAGGTAATGTCTGAAGTGGAGCTTGTGTGCTGAGGATTCAGGCGAAAACTTAGTCAGGCAGATCAGGATGGCAACAGATCAGGCAAAGCAGTACACGATCGAAATCCAGAGATTGGTCAGGCAGGCAAAGGTCATACATGAGCTGGCAGTGAAGTGCAAAATCAGCAGGCTAGAGAGTAGTCAGGAATTCAGGCAAAAGTTCAAATACGGTATTCAGAGTCAAAAAGCAGTCAAAACACCCAGGAAGCTAGTCCAAACAAACGGGCACTGAGAGATAGGAAGTGCTGGTATTTATAAGCTTGGTTTGATTGTAGATTGTCCACAGCTGGCAGCAGGTGGGGCTAGTAAGTCCAAGGTAATGCATCAAACTAAGAGAACATAGCTATAACTCCAGAGCTCCTCTGTGGCACAACAAGTAAGACTGCAGCTGTGGGACCAGCAACATCCCATTTCAAATACACCCAGGTTCATGACAGTATGGCCCTATCTCCTACATTGTCTGAGGGGAATTGTTGGTAACCTACAATCTTTTTCTATTAATTGCCGTTGATCTGGGGGGAAGAAAACCTGACTGAACAGGATAGACTAATCGCTGCACAACCTTACTGAGTCTGTTTTAAGTACCTTGGCCAGAATTTTAACATCTGAGTTTAATAGTGAAATCAGACGATAAAGAACTATGATGCTGGGGGATAATGTACGTTGCTACTATAGACATCACAAAAACATTTGTGAAACACATTCCAAATAGCTTGAGGGTTGGGGGTAGATACTCCTGAGGGGGTAGCAATAGATGAGATGTACTGTGGGGGATTTTAAAAAAACGCAATTACAGCAAGGTGGTGTCCCGTTTTTTTGCGGTCTGCATAATACTGAGAGCGTGTGAATACATTTTTATTCTCAGCCTTTTCAAGTTCTTTTTGTCTGTACATCATTTGAGTAGGGATGAGCCGAACACCCCCGGGTTCGGTTCGAACCAGAACCTTCGAACGGACCGAAAGTTCGCGCGAATTTTCGAACCCTATACGTTATAATGGACGCGAACGTTCGAAATCAAAAGTGCTAATTACAACGGCCAATATGCATGTTAATGTCATAAAACAGGTTTGGGGACCCGGGTCCTGCCCCAGGGGACATATATCAATGCAAAAAGAACTTTTAAAAACTAACGTTTTTTCGGGAGCAGTCATTTTAATGATGCATAAAGTGAAAAAAAAAAGTGAAATTTTCCTTTAAATATGGTACCTGGGGGGTGTCTAAAGTATGCCTGTGAAGTGGCATGTGTTTCCCGTGTTTAGAACTGTCCTTGCACAAAATGACATTTGTAAAGGAAAAAAAGAAGCCATTTAAAACCACTTGCGGCTTTAGGTTTGATCTTAAGTAGAATCTGAACAGGTACATTATGAAGTGTAGCTCCATCCCAAAAAAATCTATTTTTAAGCTTTTTGGAGAACATAGGGAGGGGTTATCACCCCTGTAACATTTGCTGTCTTTGCACATCTGTTCAGAACATGTCACCTCACTTTCCGTCCCAATGACAAATGTTTTTGGAAAAGTGGGGTTTTAATTGAAACAAGGATTGGTGATAAAGTATCAGTAGAGAGGAGATACCTTTTTCCCAAATTAAATCTAACAGGATAGAATTTCCCTTCCTAGGGGTAGATTTCCTCTCACTTCCTGTTTTCTCTTTCCATTTGCAAGTAGGAGTCGTTTGTAAGTTGGATGTTTGAAAGTAGGGGCCTGGCGTATATACTCTGCAGAAATTTGCCCTATTAGATGTTGGTGTAGCCACAAGACTGGTGGGCACAGGAATGGGCCCTGCTGTGAGTTAATAGATCAAGATTTGTAATTGCATGCACCTGTTGAACAGGGCAGAAAAATTGGGGGTGGTGGTGGTGGTGGTGGACGGTTTTGCCACAAGACTGTAAGCTCTCACAGTTACTCTTGGTGGGCGCAGGAATGGGCCCTGCTGTGAGTTATTAGATCAAGATTTGTAATTGCAAGCACCTGATGAACAGGGCAGAAAAATTGGGCCTTTGGCGGTGGTGGTGGACGGTGTTGCCACAAGACTGTAGGCCCTCATAGTTACTCTTGGTGGGCGCAGGAATGGGCCCTGCTGTGAGTTATTAGATCAAGATTTGTAATTGCAAGCACCTGATGAACAGGGCAGAAAAATTGGGCCTTTGGCGGTGGTGGTGGACGGTGTTGCCACAAGACTGCAGGCCCTCATAGTTACTCTTGGTGGGCGCAGGAATGGGCCCTGCTGTGAACTATTAGATCAAGATTTGTAATTACCCGCCCCTGTTAAACAGGGGCTGAAAAATTGTGCCTTAGGCACTGGTGCTGGTGCCACAACACTGCAACCCCTCACAGAGACTGTACTTGGAGCACAGCAGTCACACGTGTTGCGAAGCATTTTTTTAAAAAATTGTAAGTACACGCCCCTGTTAAACAGGGGCTGAAAAATTGTGCCTTAGGCACTGGTGCTGGTGCCACAACACTGCAACCCGGCCCTCACAGATACTGTACTTGGAGCACAGCAGTCACACGTGTTGCGAAGCATTTTTTTTAAAAAATTGTAAGTACACGCCCCTGTTAAACAGGGGCTGAAAAATTGTGCCTTAGGCACTGGTGCTGGTGCAACAACACTGCAACCCGGCCCTCACAGATACTGTACTTGGAGCACAGCAGTCACACGTGTTGCGAAGCATTTTTTTAAAAAATTGTAAGTACACGCCCCTGTTAAACAGGGGCTGAAAAATTGTGCCTTAGGCACTGGTGCTGGTGCCACAACACTGCAACCCGGCCCTCACAGATACTGTACTTGGAGCACAGCAGTCACACGTGTTGCGAAGCATTTTTTTTAAAAATTGTAAGTACCCGCCCCTGTTAAACAGGGGCTGAAAAATTGTGCCTTAGGCACTGGTGCTGGTGCCACAACACTGCAACACGGCCCTCACAGAGACTGTACTTGGAGCACAGCAGTCACACGTGTTGCGAAGCATTTTTTTTAAAAATTGTAAGTACACGCCCCTGTTAAACAGGGGCTGAAAAATTGTGCCTTAGGCACTGGTGCTGGTGCCACAACACTGCAACACGGCCCTCACAGAGACTGTACTTGGAGCACAGCAGTCACACGTGTTGCGAAGCATTTTTTTAAAAAATTGTAAGTACACGCCCCTGTTAAACAGGGGCTGAAAAATTGTGCCTTAGGCACTGGTGTGGTGGCATGGATCATTGAGGAGGAGGAAGAGGATAGTCAGTGAACATAAGAGGACAGTCACTCAGCATCAGCATAGGCAGTCTTGAAGGGATGTGACATTAAAAATTATTCGGTTATATCCGCCTCAGGTGCCTGGTAGCTGGTGGTGATCCAAGACTGATTCATTTTGATGAATGTCAGTCGATCAACCGAGGCGGTGGACAGGCGCACCCTATGATCAGTCACAAATCCTCCAGCAGCACTGAATGTGCGTTCGGAAAGAACGCTGGAGGCAGGACAGGCCAGTAGCTCAATTGCATACTGTGCAAGCTCTGGCCAGTGATCCATCCTCAGGACCCAGTAAGCCAGAGGATTTTCGGTGGGAAAGGTGTCCAAGTCTGACCTTGCCCCAAGGTATTCCTGCACCATGTATATCAGACGCTGGCGATGGTTGCTGGAACCGATCATACCTTGGGGCTGCGGACTAAAAAATTGTCTGAACGCATCGGTCAGACGTCCACCTTCCCCACCGCTCCTTCTGCCACTGACCGAAGCCTCAGCAACTCGTCGCCCAGGACCAGGAGTTTGTAGCCTCCCAGTTTCTGGGAACGCGTTGCACAGACCTTTCTGCAAGGCCTCCCTGAGATGTCTCATCCTCTGCTCCCTCTGCGACGGCAAGATAAGGTCCGCAACCTTACCCTTGTACCGCGGATCAAGGAGAGTGGCCAGCCAGTAATGGTCCCTCTCCTTGATCCGAAGAACACGAGGATCCTTCCGCAGGCTTTGCAGGATCAGGGAGGCCATGCAGCGTAGGTTAGCTGAGGCATTCGGTCCGGAGTCTTCTGGGTCACTGAGGATGACATGATCGCCAGCCACCTCCTCCCAGCCACGTACAAGTCCACTGGCTTGTTGGGACTGTACATCATCCCTAAAAGACTGCTGCTGCTGATGCTGAGTGCCAGGCTCCACCTCCATGCTCACACAATCCTCCTCCTCCTCCTCCTCCTCCTCCTCATCCTCTTCCTGTGTGATGGGTGGGACAGAAGGAACACTGTCCGGATAAAGGGGGCCTTGAGAGGCAAGGAAGTCCTCCTCTTCCTGCCTCTGTTCTGCCTCAAGTGCCCTGTCCATTATCCCATGCAGCGTATGCTCCAACAGGTGGACAAGAGGGACAGTGTCACTGATGCATGCACTGTCACTGCTCACCATCCTCGTGGCCTCCTCAAATGGTGAGAGGACAGTGCATGCATCCCT
Organism: Lithobates sylvaticus; assembly: GCA_028564925.1. Taxonomy (NCBI): domain Eukaryota; kingdom Metazoa; phylum Chordata; class Amphibia; order Anura; family Ranidae; genus Lithobates; species Lithobates sylvaticus. Next base: position 289,562,828 of record CM053030.1, read on the forward strand.
GATCATGCTCCACTGACGTGGGGAAAAAAAACCAAGCTCCCCTGACCCTGTCCTGGTGCCGTAGTCGCAAAGGTACTCATTGATGGCCCTCTGCTGCGTGTGCAGTCGCTGCAGCATGGCCAACGTTGAGTTCCACCTGGTGGGCATGTCAGATATTAGGCGGTTCTTGGGCAGGTTCAGCTCCTTTTGCAGCTCAGTCAGCCGAGCACTGGCATTATAAGATCGGCGGAAATGCACACAGACTTTCCTGGCCTGCCTCAGGACATCCTGTAAGCCTGGGAACCTGCCCAAGAACCGCTGCACCACCAGGTTGAGGACGTGAGCCATGCAGGGCACATGGGTGAGCTGCCCCTGTCGCAGGGCGGAGAGGAGGTTGGTGCCATTGTCAGAAACGACCATTCCTGGCTTAAGCTGACGTGGCGTCAACCACCTCTCGGCCTGCCCCTGCAGAGCTGCCAGAACCTCTGGCCCAGTGTGGCTCCTGTCCCCCAAACACACCAGCGCAAGCACGGCATGGCATCTTTTTGCCTGCGTACTTGCGTAGCTCCTTGTACGCCTACGGAGCACCGCTGGTTCCAAGGACAGAGCACTGGAGGAAGAAGAAGAGGAGGGGGTGGAGGAGAGAGGTGTGTCACAACCAGTAGCAGTAGTCGCGTTTTGGAGGCGTGGTGGCGGGACAACCTCCAACACTACTGCACCTTGTCCTGCATCCCTCCCAGCTGCCAATAGAGTGACCCAATGGGCCGTGAAAGAAAGGTACCGTCCCTGTCCATGCCTGCTGGACCATGAGTCAGCGGTAATATGCACCTTACCGCTGACCGCCCTGTCCAGCGAGGCATGGACATTGCCCTCCACATGCCGGTAGAGAGACGGAATCGCCTTCCGCGAGAAAAAGTGGCGTTTGGGAACCTGCCACTGAGGAACCGCACATTGAACAAACTCACGGAAGGGGGCCGAGTCTACCAACTGAAAAGGCAGCAGTTGAAGTGCTAGCAATTTAGCAAGGCTAGCATTCAACCGCTGGGCATGTGGATGGCTGGGAGTGTACTTCTTTCTACGGTCCAGCAGCTGGGGCAGGGAAATTTACCTGCTGCATTCGGACGTCGGTGTACTGCAAGTACTTGGTTGTGACACACCGAATTCTACACCTTCAGTCCTCTCAGAGCAGCTTTCAGAGAGGACTGAAGGTGTAGTGGGGATGGAGATCCCAGCTGAGGAGGAGCAAGGAGAGGTCCGCTTAGTTCTTTGGTGTGGGTCTTTTATGTGTGCCTGCCAACGAGCTGCATGGCAGGTCGCCATATGTCTGGTCATGCTTGTCGTGCCCAAGCGGCTGATGTTTTGGCCACGCGAGATACGCTTGAGACAAATATTGCAAATAGCAGTGGTGCGATCTGCTGCACTCGTCTCAAAAAAGGCCCACACCAAAGAACTTTTCTGATAACGTGCAGAGGCAGCGCCCTGCACAGGCGGAGCTCTGCGGTGTTGTACAGTTGCTGTGCTGGCCTCTACCTGGCCTCCAGGGGGCATCCTGCCTCGTTGGACATGTGACGCCGCATCCTCCTCCTCCTCGTCCTCCTCCTCATCCTCTCTCCCTTGAGGCACCCACGTGGAGTCAGTGACCTCATCATCCCCTCCCTCTTCACCACTAGAGCAAACCTGGCAGTAAGCTGCAGCTGGTGGAACTGTACTGCCAGATTCCTCAAGCTGGGTATCGTCATCCGAGCCTTCGAATCGTTGGGCATCCTCCTGGAGCATGTACCCAACACTGTGCTCAAAGAGTTCGGGGGACTCCTCAGGAGGACATGGTGGGTCTAGGGAAGGGGTGGCTGATGATGCTCTGTCAGTACCCTGAGCCTGGGTGAGAGAGGATGAGGAGGATGAGGAGGGCTTGGTCATCCATTCTACCAAGCCTTCAGCATGATGCGGCTCCACATGTCCAGCTGCCGAAAACAAAGACGCGCGTGTCCCATGGCCACGTGCTGATGACGATGCACGACCACGTCCACGTCCACGGCCACGTCCACTAGAAACAGAGCCTGCCTGCCCTGTGTTCTTGGCTCTGCACGCTCTGCCTCCCCTTGGCGGTCTTCCAGCCATTGTAGTCGGTAGTCCTGTGGGTGCTGCTGAGAAGAAAATATAGGAGCTCTGTGTGATGCCACAAACACACTAGAAGTCCTATGGGTGCTTCTGCAAAGAAAATAGAGGAGCTCTGTGTGATGCCACTAACACACTAGAAGTCCTGTGGGTGCTTATGCAAAGAAAATAGAGGAGCTCTGTGTGATGCCACTAACACACTAGAAGTCCTGTGGGTGCTTCTGCAAAGAAAATAGAGGAGCTCTGTGTGATGCCACTAACACACTAGAAGTCCTGTGGGTGCTGCTGAGAAGAATATATAGGAGCTCTGTGTGATGCCACTAACACACTAGAAGTCCTGTGGGTGCTTCTGCAAAGAAAATAGAGGAGCTCTGTGTGATGCCACTAACACACTAGAAGTCCTGTGGGTGCTGCTGAGAAGAATATATAGGAGCTCTGTGTGATGCCACTAACACACTAGAAGTCCTATGGGTGCTTCTGCAAAGAAAATAGAGGAGCTCTGTGTGATGCCACTAACACACTAGAAGTCCTGTGGGTGCTTCTGCAAAGAAAATAGAGGAGCTCTGTGTGATGCCACTAACACACTAGAAGTCCTGTGGGTGCTGCTGAGAAGAATATATAGGAGCTCTGTGTGATGCCACTAACACACTAGAAGTCCTATGGGTGCTTCTGCAAAGAAAATAGAGGAGCTCTGTGTGATGGGACTAACACACTTCAAGTCCTATAGGTGCTTCTGGGAAGAAAATATAGCTCTGTGTGTGTGATGGGACTAACACACTTCAAGTCCTATAGGTGCTTCTGGGAAGAAAATATAGCTCTGTGTGTGTGATGGGACTAACACACTTCAAGTCCTATAGGTGCTTCTGGGAAGAAAATATAGCTCTGTGTGTGTGATGGGACTAACACACTTCAAGTCCTATAGGTGCTTCTGGGAACAAAATATAGCTCTGTGTGTGTGATGGGACTAACACACTTCAAGTCCTATAGGTGCTTCTGGGAACAAAAATATAGCTCTGTGTGTGTGATGGGACTAACACACTTCAAGTCCTATAGGTGCTTCTGGGAACAAAATATAGCTCTGTGTGTGTGATGGGACTAACACACTTCAAGTCCTATAGGTGCTTCTGGGAACAAAATATAGCTCTGTGTGTGTGATGGGACTAACACACTTCAAGTCCTATAGGTGCTTCTGGGAACAAAATATAGCTCTGTGTGTGTGATGGGACTAACACACTTCAAGTCCTATAGGTGCTTCTGGGAACAAAATATAGCTCTGTGTGTGTAATGGGACTAACACACTTCAAGTCCTATAGGTGCTTCTGGGAAGAAAATATAGCTCTGTGTGTGTAATGGGACTAACACACTTCAAGTCCTATAGGTGCTTCTGGGAACAAAATATAGCTCTGTGTGTGTAATGGGACTAACACACTTCAAGTCCTATAGGTGCTTCTGGGAACAAAATATAGCTCTGTGTGTGTGATGGGACTAACACACTTCAAGTCCTATAGGTGCTTCTGGGAACAAAATATAGCTCTGTGTGTGTGATGGGACTAACACACTTCAAGTCCTATAGGTGCTTCTGGGAACAAAATATAGCTCTGTGTGTGTAATGGGACTAACACACTTCAAGTCCTATAGGTGCTTCTGGGAACAAAATATAGCTCTGTGTGTGTGATGGGACTAACACACTTCAAGTCCTATAGGTGCTTCTGGGAACAAAATATAGCTCTGTGTGTGTGATGGGACTAACACACTTCAAGTCCTATAGGTGCTTCTGGGAACAAAATATAGCTCTGTGTGTGTGATGGGACTAACACACTTCAAGTCCTATAGGTGCTTCTGGGAACAAAATATAGCTGTGTGTGTGTGATGGGACTAACACACTTCAAGTCCTATAGGTGCTTCTGGGAACAAAATATAGCTCTGTGTGTGTAATGGGACTAACACACTTCAAGTCCTATAGGTGCTTCTGGGAAGAAAATATAGCTCTGTGTGTGTAATGGGACTAACACACTTCAAGTCCTATAGGTGCTTCTGGGAAAAAAAAATATAGCTCTGTGTGTGTAATGGGACTAACACACTTCAAGTCCTATAGGTGCTTCTGGGAACAAAATATAGCTCTGTGTGTGTGATGGGACTAACACACTTCAAGTCCTATAGGTGCTTCTGGGAACAAAATATAGCTCTGTGTGTGTGATGGGACTAACACACTTCAAGTCCTATAGGTGCTTCTGGGAACAAAATATAGCTCTGTGTGTGTAATGGGACTAACACACTTCAAGTCCTATAGGTGCTTCTGGGAAGAAAATATAGCTCTGTGTGTGTAATGGGACTAACACACTTCAAGTCCTATAGGTGCTTCTGGGAACAAAATATAGCTCTGTGTGTGTAATGGGACTAACACACTTCAAGTCCTATAGGTGCTTCTGGGAACAAAATATAGCTCTGTGTGTGTAATGGGACTAACACACTTCAAGTCCTATAGGTGCTTCTGGGAAGAAAATATAGCTCTGTGTGTGTAATGGGACTAACACACTTCAAGTCATATAGGTGCCTCTGGGAACAAAATATAGCTCTGTGTGTGTGATGGGACTAACACACTTCAAGTCCTATAGGTGCTTCTGGGAAGAAAATATAGCTCTGTGTGTGTGATGGGACTAACACACTTCAAGTCCTATAGGTGCTTCTGGGAAGAAAATATAGCTCTGTGTGTGTGATGGGACTAACACACTTCAAGTCCTATAGGTGCTTCTGGGAACAAAATATAGCTCTGTGTGTGTAATGGGACTAACACACTTCAAGTCCTATAGGTGCTTCTGGGAAGAAAATATAGCTCTGTGTGTGTAATGGGACTAACACACTTCAAGTCCTATAGGTGCTTCTGGGAACAAAATATAGCTCTGTGTGTGTAATGGGACTAACACACTTCAAGTCCTATAGGTTCTTCTGGGAACAAAATATAGCTCTGTGTGTGTGATGGGACTAACACACTTCAAGTCCTATAGGTGCTTCTGGGAAGAAAATATAGCTCTGTGTGTGTAATGGGACTAACACACTTCAAGTCCTATAGGTGCTTCTGGGAACAAAATATAGCTCTGTGTGTGTAATGGGACTAACACACTTCAAGTCCTATAGGTGCTTCTGGGAAGAAAATATAGCTCTGTGTGTGTAATGGGACTAACACACTTCAAGTCCTATAGGTGCCTCTGGGAACAAAATATAGCTCTGTGTGTGTGATGGGACTAACACACTTCAAGTCCTATAGGTGCTTCTGGGAAGAAAATATAGCTCTGTGTGTGTGATGGGACTAACACACTTCAAGTCCTATAGGTGCTTCTGGGAAGAAAATATAGCTCTGTGTGTGTAATGGGACTAACACACTTCAAGTCCTATAGGTGCCTCTGGGAACAAAATATAGGAGCTCTGCCTGCCTGCCACGAACACACTACAAGTCCTATAGGTGCTTCTGGTAACAAAATATAGGAGCTCTGCCTGCCTGCCACGAACACACTACAAGTCCTATAGGTGCTTCTGGTAACAAAATATAGGAGCTCTGCCTGCCTGCCACGAACACACTACAAGTCCTATAGGTGCTTCTGGTAACAAAATATAGGAGCTCTGCCTGCCTGCCACGAACACACTACAAGTCCTATAGGTGCTTCTGGTAACAAAATATAGGAGCTCTGCCTGCCTGCCACGAACACACTACAAGTCCTATAGGTGCTTCTGGTAACAAAATATAGTAGCTCTGCCTGCCTGCCACGAGCACACTACAAGCCCCTCTTTCTCAATCAATCTTTGTAACTGAATCTATCTAACTCAATCTCTGTAAGTGAATCTCTCTAACTATCTAAATGCAGCAGAGTGTCACAGAATCAGCCTGCTCAATCTGCGCCGGAACAGCATGTGACCGGCGCAGACGGCGTGGCGGCGTTTTATAGGGGGGGGCGTGTACTACAGCCCCTGAGCTGTAATTGGCTACAGGCGTCCTGCCTGTAGCCAATTATGGCTCTTCGAGTTTCCGGGGCTGTGATTGGCCAAGCATGCGGGGTCACAGTGCATGCTTGGCCAATCATCAGCCAGCAATGCACTGCGTCGGCCGCGCCGGCCGCAATGCATTGCGGGGCCGCTCGCAACACACGAACGTGATGCGAGCGGCCAAAATAGTTCTGGGCTCGCCGAGCGAGCGAACGCCCGGTGCTCGATGCGAACGTGGGTTCGCATCGAGCACCGGGCCCATCCCTACATTTGAGCATCTTTCCAAGATGCCCAATTTTGTTTCGTAGGGGAGGATAAATGTTGTGCCTCTGTTCTATGAACCTCCGCAGAGAGGAAACTCTCCCACTTCATTGTGGACTTTTTATATTGTGAATAGTTAGCTCGGCAGCAGGTGTGTGTGACCCCCTGGATGGGTTCACAACACAAAATCAGGCACAGCAGACAGCGTTATAGGTGAAAAAAAAACAAAGGTGCGGTTTATTTTGCTACATGCAGTGAAAAATATAACAGCAAAACAAAAAGTAACATGAAAAGAAATCCTGGTCAGCTTGACCACTTACTACACATGTAGATTCCCTGTCTAACAACTGGGTGCAGCCTTGTGCTGCCCCAGTCCCTATCTCTCTGTTGTAGAAGTTTGCCACACAGGCGTTAACTCACCGCACAGAACAGATACCACACTCCCCAGTCTACACAAACACAGAACTGGTTCCAGGATGGAACATCTCCCTAAGCATGCTGTTTTTTTTTGTATAGGTCTTAATGAGCCCACATACTTCAGCTGGGCTCATTAACTCTTCCCCTAGTGGTATAAGTCAGCATAAAGCCTGAATCTAGGGCATACATATTTTCCATCCTGCATGCAACCAGGTGATTTTACCTGCCTGCTGTCACAATATGCACTAATCTCTTTAATCAGGAGACCATGTAGATAGGCTTTCATGGTATCCCACAACATCATGGGCGAGGCAGAGTGGGCGTTTAATAAAAATAATTCAGAAAGGGAGTCCCTTATGGAATCACCCCGTGAGAGCACTCTTAACCCAAATGAATTAACTTTCCAGTGGAAACGTCTAGGGGTAGAAGAAGTTCAGGGTCAGCGCAAAAGTGGTCTGACAGCCCTCAGGCATGATACAGTGCATTGGTTACATAGGGTAAAAAGGAATCTGTGCCCAACGCCATATCGATCCGAGATATGGTATTCTATGTGCTAGAACAGCAAGCATAAAGGAGAGTAGTGGGGTTTGCGTATTCTCCCAATATCTCTTATGCCCAGTTCCTGAATTTGAATGGAAAAGGGTGTATCAGACCGTGCTCCCACTGGTTAACAATCCACAATAGGATCCCCCACAGCATTGAAGTAGGGATGAGACGAACACCCTCCTGGTTCGGTTTGCAGCAGAACATGCGAACAGGCAAAAAATTAGTTTGAACATGCAAACATCGATAAAGTCTATGGGACACGAACATGAATAATCAAAAGTGCTCATTTTAAAGGCTTATATGCAAGTTATTGTCATAAAAAGTGTTTGAGGATCAATGCAAAACATGTATCAATGCAAAAAAAAGTTTTAAAAATTAATGTTTTTTCGGGAGCAGTGATTTTAATAATGCTTAAAGTGAAACAATAAAAGTGAACTATTACTTTAAATTTCATACCTGGGGGGTGTCTATAGTATGCCTGTAAAGTGGCATATAGTATGCCTGTAAAGTGGTAAAGTGTACAGTCCCTGCACAAAATGACATTTCTAAAGGAAAAAAAGTAATTTAAAAGTGCTTGCGGCTATAATGAATTGTCGGTCCCGGCAATACAGATAAATGAAGTCATTGAAAAAAAACGGCATGGGATCCCCCAGTCCATTACCAGGCCCTTTGGGTGTGGTATGAATATTAAGGCAAACCCCGAGCCAAAATTTAAAAAAAAAATTGCGTGGGGTCCCCCCAAATTCCATACCAGGTCCTGTGCCAATTTAAAAAAAAAAATGGCGTGGGGGTCCCCCTCAAAATCCATACCAGACCCTTCAGGTCCGGGCGGCAATTCAGTATGGACCGGAGGGTACACTGTGCATACAGCGAGATGAGGGGAGTGTTTTGCCTGCAGAAGGTGCCTCTATAGCTGATTATAAGCAGACATTTGGCGGCCAGTCCATGGCTAGCACCCGCTTACATCAGCAGCTTGGCCATGCCCTCACATTGTACAATTTAGTAAGCACTCTATCGTCTTCTTTACCTTTGCAGGTTTTTTATATTTAATCACATACAGTATACAGTATTTATCAATTCTACTACTGAATTAATAGACTAGTAGAGGGAAAAGAACTATTAGTTGGAAGATTTTTATTTTGACTGTATTGGCTTTCATGTTGTGCTGATAACATTAAAAGACTTATGAATGTAACCAAATCTGATTTGTGCAAACCCTGGCTAATATTTTTTTTCAAATGTCTCAGGCTTCTAGGGATAGGTGATTAAATGTAACCCCTTTATGCTCCAGTAATCCATATGTGAGGTGACAAAAAGCTTTTCTTTAAACGCTTACATGAAGCACATATACATCGCTGAGTGGGCAAAAAAAGCTGCCAAAAATGGCTCTTGGTCTCGAGAAAACATCTGTAGCTGGCGGGACCGGTTTTTGATCAGGTGACCACTGTGACAGCCAATCACAGTGGTCACATGATGGTTGATCCTTCCTGCTCCCCTTGGCTCTACGAACTTTTAAAGAGGATGCCATGGCCAGCGGAAATTAATTAAAAACTAGTGAGTTTTTTCCACTTCTATTCCACTGACTATACTGTATGTATAAGGATGTGCCCATTATAAAGTCTTTAAAAAATTGAAATATTCTGGTAAATCAAACCTAATGTAAAGGAATGTCTCTTGAATTCTATCACCACTGTTGAAGAAAACATGGAGGGTTGTCTACAACTCACAATCAAGTCAATCAATTTTGTTTAGCTAATATTGGTTGAAAATAGCAATCATAAAATAATGTAACATACTTTAAAGCTCACTGAATTAAGTCTTTTTGGAAGATATCGATTCAAGAGAAAAAAAAAAATAATTTTAACAGCTAACTACTAATTTCTTGAAAACAAAAATGGCATCTAAATTATATTTATATTTGGGCATTTAACACTCAAGTAAGCATTCTATGTCACATTGCAATCACAAATTATATCACCAAGCATCAATACATTATTTTGTGTCATCTCATAACTGCAAATAATGTAAATGATCCCAGAAACACACTGCACTGTGATACCAAATTATATTAACTAACAACAGCAAAAAATATAGCAACAGATTATTTTATATTACCCAGCAAAAACATGTTATACTGCAATAACACATCATATCACACAAAGATATAATATTATGCAGCAAAAGTAATTAGCATTAAAGCTGAACTTCACTCTCTCAATCAACATTGACTATCCTTATTCTGCTAGCATTAGCAAATAGATAGGAATATACAGTATATCATAATTGCTTGTTATAAACTTCCTGGTTTTCTAGGCCTGGGCAAATGTTGTCATACATGTCAGGAGCTAAGGGCAGATGGATTCCAAGAAGATAATACTGCATATATCATTTGCCCTTACACACAATGCTAGGGTGTTTTTCAAAGAGTTTTTTCAGCAAAATAAAGCATGGAGACATGGATGGATGGGTGAGTTTGCTTTGAATATAAAAAATAAATAGCATTAAATAGCCTTTTTGGTTGTTGGTACTCAGATAAAGTATAGTTCTCCTTTACCTTACAGCATCAAACCACTGTATATTACAGGACAATCAAAGAATATATGACAGCGTCGCTAACCCCAGATTCATCATGCTCAGCCCCTCTCCTAATTATTCATCACCAATTATCCACCACTCATACAAAGCACCCCTTCTATTCAGCCACCACCATATTTTCTATGTTAATTCCTTACATGCCCATCCAATCTGCAGGCCCCTCATGTTCAGCCACCACAACCCCCCCATACCAATGTTTAGCCGCCCCCAGCTCCCTAAAATTTCAATGGCCCCTATGCGCTGGCATAATCTGCACAGGTGGTAGATCTGCCAGTTCAGTTTAGCAGGCAGCAAACAGATATCAATGAGGAGTTATTCTTCCCAACCTATTGTTTAACATTTTATTTAGCCCACCCTTACCACAACTACCAATCCTGGTGTAGGATGCACTAGGAAAGGCTTGTTGTATCCTTTGACCTACTTTGCCATATGTTGACTAGATTTTGGAGTTGAGTGGCTCCCCATAAGTCCTGCTTAATGGAATTATGCCTTTTATATTGCAGTGACTATAGAGACAAATACCCTGAAACCTCTCATGCATGTTGTATTATATTACTATTTCAGTTAATGTCCTGCTTACAACCTGATAGAAGCAAGATGTCATTAATTGCTTTTACTACCATTTGTGTCACTTTCAAAAGATTTTTCAGGACTGGTTTGCATTGCAGATTGACAGCTGGGTGCTGTCAGCTGTGAGGGAATCTGGAAGCCCCGTTTAACAAGGGGGCCCCTAGGTCCTGCCCCCCCCCCCCATGTGTACACCGTGTACATTGTCCCCGTACCCATTCACCAAAAAAATGCAGTGAAATGTAATAAAAATACAAGAGCCGGTTTTTGACAAGTCCTTTATTGTAAAGTAGCTCTGAGCCATCTTCTTCCCCGAACCGTGTCTCCCACCACCATCTTCTCCTGGTGCTGTCTCTCTTGCTACCATCTTTTGTCGCCGTCTTATCCTTTTAACATCACTCCCATCGTCATCGTCTCCTGACGCAGTCCCTCCCGCCACTGCCTTCTTCTCCCACTGCTGTGTTCTTCCTCGCCGCTGTCTTCCTCTGTTGTGTTGTCACCCGCTGTCTGGTGTCTCTTACATAGCCATGAGTGTTGCCATCTGATTATGTCACCCGGAGAGCCCGCCCCCTTTTTTATATATTAGCGGGTAACCAGCGGCGAGGAAGAACACAGCAGGGGGAGAAGATGGCGGCAGGAGACGATAGCAGTGGGAGTGTCCGTGACAGGAGAAGACGGTGACAGAAGATGGCGGCGAGAGAGACAGCACCAGGAGAAGATGGTGGCGGGAGACATGGCTCGGGGAAGAAGATGGCTCAGAGCTATTTTACAATAAAGGTCTTGTAAAAAAAAAAAAAAAAAACAAGTGCCGTTTTTTGACATGTCACTGCTTTTTTTGGTGAATGGGGAGGCAGGATCTGGGGGTTTCCTTTAACAGATTTCCAGATTCTGATAAAATGTTAAAATTAAAAATGTAAAATTTAATTGTTGAATTAAAATGCGTGCCGCATCACAACAGACTTAGACATATCTGGGCCAAAACACCCTAGTTCTAGACTTGGTGAAAACCCACACTTGCGTTGATTTATAATGTGATTTCTTGGGGTTCCATTATGTGAAACCCATCAAAAATGTTAGCACTTGTGAAGAAAAAACTTTACCACCACAACATACAAACCTCTAGCCAGGTAGCAGTAATTGAAATCAGAAACTCAGGGAAGGTAGGCAGAAGTGCTAACCCATTAGCCACTGTGCAGCCATGTGTTTTTAGGCTGCATCTCTGTGGTATCAAACTGTCCTAAGTCCCAGGGGTGCAAGAAGTTAATCAATGCAGATGTACTGTGGAAGGCCAGAGAACCAGTGAACAACCTGTTTCTGGCATATGCCATCTGTTTGGAAGGCTGGTTATGGCTGATTACTGTCAGCATGCTGAGAGATAAACAGCTGTCATTTTGTGGGTTTTGGCTTGGTAAGAGGCTGCAATTAGTGCTGGTGGGGAAATGTTAAGGAGGAAGTAAACCCTGCAAAGGCAAAGGCAAAGGATAATGGTCTACTATGCATCGCATAGTAGCCCATTATGTGTCACTTACATGACACAGGACCTGCGGTGTCCCCAATTTCCTCGCCGACTGGAAGTGTCCATCTTCCTTCCGGGGTTGCGGACTCCGTCTCTGTGACTGCACGCTGGAGCCGCCAGTCATGGCATATCACGGCATGTCGTTTAATGAAAACGGCATGCCAAGACCCTTCTAAAGTGCGCATGCGCCCGAAAACATTGGCGGATTCACAAAAGGAATCCTTGTACAGGGAATTGTAAATATCTCCTAAAGATGTAGGTTTAGGAGATATTTAAAGCACCCACAGGTAAGCCTTAATCTAGGCTTACCTGTAGGTGAAAATGTGTTGTAAGGGTTTACAACCACTTTAAGGCTGATTAGAGTCTTTGCAATCGTGGTGGAACCATCCTACACATAAATATCACATTTAAACATAATTTATGTAAGGACCTGAGTCAAGAGGATGCTTAACAACATAGGGAGAACAGAGAACTTTTCTTCATGAAGTGGCATGTTTGGGATTCAAACCCAGAACCTCAGTGCTGCTTAGCAGAAGTGCGAAGCTGTAAGCCACCAAGCTGCCACACGTGGAGCCCTCCTACACATAAATACACATATACTGCATTTCTTTGGACATATAGGTGGTGGAATTACATTAGTCAGGAGTTATTCTTCTTGATTTATTCTGTGATATTTGGTGTTTCTTGGTGTGTGAGTGTAGAATAGTGATGTTGCGCTCTGATTTTTGGGAATGACATTTTTATTTCTGATGTTGGTACACATATCACATTTTTTGGGATCAAATTAGGATCATTTGAAAATAATAAAAAAAACGCACAAAATTGTGACTAATTTTAAATTTGCATCAGCAATGGTATTGTTTGTGGTTTGTAAAGACACCTGTGTGAGTTTGGATACGTGCATCAGGTCCCCAGTGTTATGACTAATTTCTGATTGGGACTCTAAAATAAAAGTTAATACTGCAGCTGCAGGAACAGATTCACAGGAATCAATCACTGTGTTTAAAATGTCCGTTCTGACGAAATTTATTATTACATGTTATTTTATACACAGATAAGAAAGGGGTGGTGTGAGATGTTATTAAAAACGAACAAATAGAAATACATTAATAAAAGCTAAACAAATAGAAATATATTATTAAAAGCTAGCGAACAATTGCAAAAGTAAAACATGGATAGGGGAGGGGGGAGTAGAGAGTTTCTAGAGGAGACGTGTCTGTGTGTTAGGTGAAGGTTACAGAACACATTTCAACAGTGAGAACAAAATGGAGTCTCTTGTGCTTAAATGAACAGTACAACGAATGTCCATGTCATTTCCTCCCTTTTGTTTATTTGACACCATTATTCTCTGCGTTACATTCAGCCGATTGCTGGTAACTCCTGTTACATTGGCGCAGAGAGACGGCGTCCTGTTCAGTTCTCTCCTAGCTTTCTCATAACAACGGGTTCATCAGGGCTGGTGGACCATTTGTTGATACAGCGGGTAGTCACACAGAGGCACAGCCTGATGACAAATACAGTAAATGACAAATATGAGAAATAGGAACATCACAATGTAAGCGCCTAGTTACTGTAACCATGTTGCTGTGCTATATAAAAAATCACCAACACCTCCTAAGCCCTTAAAGGGGTTCCATCCATCTTTAGCAATATCTCTGGCCTTATTCTGTAGTTCTCTTATCTTAGCAAGATGCCCTTTAATAATGTCCTCATTATCAGAAATGTATATACAACAGTCGGTGCGAAACAACTGACACATCCCACCTTGAGCTGCAGTGAGATAATTTAGTGTTAATCTGTGCTCTAATACTACTTTTTTAATCTTTTTTAATCTTTTTTAATCTTCACTTAATAAACCTATATCAGTGGTTGTAAGGTTAATAATTTCATCTACAATTCTAGTGTAATTATTTATTCTTTGCATTGCTTCAATTCCCCATCCTGTCCAGGAAGGGAACCATGACCATGCCATGTCACCTTCAGTGAACAGCTCTCTTTTGAACACTAAAGGGTATTCTGGACTTTGATCTGGTCGCACTGTATCTTTGCGAACAGCCAAAGCAGGTGCTAACCTCCCAATATAACATGTACCTGTAACATTAGCAGGAAGCCAGGCGTAAGCTTTATTTCCACATATATAATATAACCCTCTACGTATGGATGGTATGCCTGCTCCTAAATAACTGGAAGCAATAACCTGGAATCCCAGGTAACCGATATTTTGACATATTGGGAACTGTGAGCAATTTGTACTATAAAGGGTTCTATTTAGTTCTGGATCTGGGATATGATAATATTGACCATAGTTTCCTCCATAAACTGTAATTTTTGCTCCAGTGCAATTTGAATTGCCCAACCGTGTACATGTAGTTTTAACTGGGCATGTAATGTTTAAACAAATCTGTGGAGTGCCTATCTGTTTTGAAACCATTAAAGTCACTGATCTGTGCTCATTAGCTGTGGAGACCATGTATGAGCCATTTATTCTGGTCCTGTTTAGATCAGTGAATTTGAGAGGCACTGCTATCATGGGTATTGTTCCTGTTTGGGGATTTAGGTGAGAACACACCCAGCAGTTACTAGCGTTGCTATGGGTTGCATAAAATTTTAACATTTGGATGAAAGGGTTATTTTTCCATGTCTCAGTTCTCACAAACAACAAAAAGAAAAGAAACATTATCATCATTTTTTCAAAGGATATCATCACTTCAGGATTTTCTTGCAGTGACTGGCGTGAATCCAGGTAGGCTTTCCTTCCAACTTGACAGCGGAACCGGTCGTCTGTTCTAGTGGCTTTCTGACGTGTCGCTTGACCACTACCCAGTCACCTGGCTGGATTCTGTGAATACCTGAAACAGAATCTGGGTCGGGGATAGATTTATAAACACCTTCATGTATTTTATTCAATGTTATTTGCAAAATCTGAACATATTCTAACAGACTAGAGTGAGAAGCCTGCAACTGTTGGGGAAAATATAGCCCTGTTTTGGGTGGCCCTCCAAATAAAATCTCATAGGGGGACAGCCCATGTGGTTGTTTAGGGGTAGTTCGTACAGAATATAGGGCTAATGGCAAAGCTTCCACCCATCCTTTTCCCGTATCTGCTTTAATTTTTGCACATCTGTTTTTCAAAATTCCATTAAATCTCTCAACTTTACCACTACTTTGTGGATGATAAGGTGTATGGAAAGCTTGCTGTATGTGAAGGGCTTCCATTACCTCTTTCATTACTTCCCCAGTAAAATGGGTTCCTCTGTCACTCTCAATAGTTTCAGGAACTCCATATCTACAAACTATTTCATTCAAAATTTTCTTTGCTGTTGTTTTTGTATTTGCTTTAGCTACTGGCCAGCATTCAGGCCAGCTCGAAAACATGTCAATGCAAACTAAAGTGAACTCATAGGTGCCTATTCTGGGCATCTGAATGTAGTCTATTTGAATTCTTTGGAAAGGGAAATCTGGCTTAGGAGAATGCTTTTGGGGAACATGGACAGGCCTTCCTGCAATGTGCAGAGCACAAGTGAGACATGAAGCACAAAACCTGGCTGCAAATGCACTAACTCCAGGTGCTATCCAATAGCAGTCAGTAAGTGCCACCATTGCGCCCTTAGCAAGATGACTGACGCCATGTGCCAGTTGTGCTAAAACTGGGTACAAACTCCTCGGTAGACACCACCTGTTGTCAGCGCTCCACAGGCCCTGCTGATTTTGGGTAGCATTACATTTTATCCACTTATCCTTCTCTTCATCAGGGGCCTGGTTCTGCAACTGAATTAGAGTTTCTACATCCCACTGCTCTTGATGAGGGGAATCTAACCCTGCTACCTGGGCAACCCCTACAGTGGGTGTGACTCCAAAAGCCATAAGGGCAGCACCCTTTGCCGCTTGGTCCGCCAAAGCATTTCCTCTGGCTGTCATGTCATTTCCCCTTGCATGCCCTTTTACCTTCAAGATGGCAACTTTTGCTGGTTTCTGAAAGGCCTCAAATAGCCGCTCTATGAGTTTTGCATGTCTCACTGGCTTCCCTGCACTAGTCATAAAATTCCGTGCTTTCCAGATAGGCCCAAAATCGTGAGCTATTCCAAATGCATATCTGCTGTCAGTGTAAATGTTTCCCCTTTGATTCTCTAGGAGATGACATGCTTTGACTACAGCACACAACTCCACTTCCTGTGCTGACATCTGGGGTATCAATGCTTCCTGATGTAAAATTGTGTCTGTAGTGGTTACAGCAAACCCTGTGTGTGGCTGACCATCATCAGTGTAAAATCTGGAACCATCTACGAATAAGTGTGTGTCACAATCTGATAAAGGCTCATCTTTTGCTGGTGTGACAGAGGCCCTTTCTACCTCCATCAGAGCCATACAATCATGAGAGAAACTCTCGGGTTCTACATCAGTACCATTTGTTGCATCTTCCTCATCAATTATAGGAAGAAGGGTTGCCGGATTTAAAGTAACGCATCGTTTGATTGTTAAATTCGATGGAGCAAAAAGAGCAGACTGGTACTTGTCAAATCTACTGGCAGACACATGTCTGGTATTTACATGATTCATGATTTCCTGTACTGCATGTGGTACATACAGGATCAGAGCAGAATCTAGTACAAGCTCAGTTACTTTGTCTAGCAGCAAAATGCAGGCTGCTATGGCTCGCATACAACTGGGGGAGCCTTTGATGACGGGGTCTAATGAGGCCGATACATACATCACAGGCCTCTGTTTGTCTCCATGTAGCTGGGTGAGTACACCTGCAGCAAATCCATTGACTTCATGACAGAACAATGAGAAAGTTTTAGTATAGTCAGGAAGTCCAATGGCGGGAGCTTCAGACAAAATTTTAATAAGCTCCTTCATCTGCAATTAATTTTCCCATGTGAGGTTGAAAGGATTTCTAGTGGTAGCCTCATATAGAGGAGCCAAAAGTTCTGATGCATTCGGAATCCAGTCCCTACAATATCTCACTAACCCCAGGAAGGCACGTAGTTGCCGTACATTTCTTGGTTTTTCAAATTTTTGTAGAGTTTTAACTCGATCTGGGGTTAGGTGACGGATTCCATGTGAAATGCAGTGACCCAGGAAGATCACTCTCTCTTGGCAGTATTGTAGCTTATCTTTGCTAACTTTGTTGTTACTGTTATAGAGAAACATGAGAAGGCTTACTGTTTCTTTGCTACAAATGTCCCTTGTATCAGAACAAATAAGCAAATCGTCTATGTACTGAAGCAAAACTGTGTTTGGGTGTGAGGGGGACCATTGGTCCAATACTTGCTTTAAAGCAGTATTAAATTCAGAGGGGCTACTCACACAGCCTTGGGGCAATCTTGTCCATGCTAACTTTTGGGCATCATGGGTAAATGAAAAAAGGTGCCAGCAATCTGGGTGCAGGGGCACCGAAAAGAAAGCATTTGCAAGATCAATCACTGTAAAGTAGGTGCTGGAGGCAGGTATTCCACTTAGTAAAGTGTGGGGGTTGGGCACGATCGGGGTATCTGCCTCAATTATATTGTTAATGGCTCTCAAATCATGCACCATGCGGTATGTCACCTGCCCACCCTTCTTGTTTGGCTTCTTTGCAATTGGGAACAGGGGTGTGTTGACTTGAGACTTAATTGGTACAACAACCCGTGCTGCTTTCAGTTGAATGATTTGATCCTTTATCCCCTCAGTCTGAGCAATACTCAGTGGGTACTGTTTAATCTGTGGGAGATGGGATCCTGGTTTTATTTTTATCATGACTGGGGTGCAATCCAGCAGACCTACATCATATTTGCTGGTGGCCCATAATTCAGTGGGAATCACTTTCAATTCTGGTGGAAAAAGCGGAGTGGAGTCTTGGATTAAAAATACTCCACAGGCAGAATTTAAAACTTCTCCTGACAGACTACTGACCACTTGGACTCCTGTAGGAGTGTAGTCTATGTTTGCTAAAATTTGGTTCAAAATGTCAGCTCCCAGAAGATTGGTAGGAACTGTGTCTGAAACTAACACTTTAGTGACAATTTCTGTTTGCTGCCCTAGCCTGAGTTTAAGTGGCTTGGACTCGACCAAATCAGTAGAGGTCCCGGTTAGGCCAACACCAGAGATAACATTTGTAGATAATAATCCTGGAGGTAAGTCCTCTATATTAAAAACACTTCGGCTTGCACCAGTATCTATTAAACAGGTTAATTCTGTTTCTCCTCCAGGATAGGGGAGTTCTTGTAAAAATACTTTTACTCTGGTCTCGGGACCATTGTCTCCTCTATTTAACATGATTGATACTGGTGCCATTTTCCTATGCCTGATCCACTGCTTTTGTACTGGGATCAGCATGAGGTGCTTCTAAGCTCTTTTCTAGTCTACGGTCAGGAAGATGGCAGAATTTAGCTATGTGTCCTTCCCCATCACAATTGTAGCATATGATTGGTCCCGATCGCCATGATTTCTGAAATTGCCTTTGCCTCTTCCTCTTCCTTTTCCTCTCTGCTTCCCCATGTACATAACTTTGGGTTTGCTGTCTTTTTGGTTAATCCTGTTTTCTATGGATAACAGGATAGGCAGGACATCTCGAATAGACATATTGCCTGCCTCAGGCCTTGCTGTGAACAACTTCTCTTTCAACTGGGGTATTAAACCATCAAGAAACCTTTGTTTCACCAGTTGCGTAGATGGACTTGCAGTTTCTCCCACCTTCTCTTCCTCTATTTTAATGCCTGCTTCCTCAGCCATATCGCTTAACCGCCTCCAATAAGCCCCTGCTGCTTCCTCTTTCCCTTGCTTAGCATTCATAAATTCAGCATGTCTGGTTTGTCCATATGTTTGGGGCAATTTTTCTTTCAATTTCCCACAAACCTCCCGTCCACTAACCATCTTACCTAGAGTTTTGATGTCTACACCACATTCCTTAAGTATATAGCCAGACATGTTGCTTCCCACTGCTTTAATAAGAAGCTGATGAATGTCAGTAGCAGAAGCCTCATATGCTTCCTGTGCAGCACTAAGTTTGTTTGCAAACCCAATTGGATTCTTTCTAGGGTCTCCCAATCCCTCTAATATGGCTCTCATATCTTGGGGACTGAAAGGTACATGCCATTTAATTTGAGACTTACTGTCAACAGCATTACCTTCAAAAACTAATTGGGTTCTGACAGGATAAACTGAAGCAGATTGCTCTGTGACCGGGGCAGAAGGGGCAGTTTCTCCCTTCCTTCTCTCTTCATCTTGCTGCCACAATTTGGAAATTATGGTTTGCCCTGGAAGTTCAGACTCTATTTCTCTTTCTCTGGCCAAAGCCTTTAGGTCAGAGAGATCTAGTTTTGCATATGTGCCTTTTGATTTATGCCAATCATCCGTTTCTAGGATATGAGCCAAATCCCTCTTTGTAGGTTGATATGGAGCTGTTAAACCTCTGCTCTCTACTATATTGCCCAGCTCATCTTTTGTGTGTTCCATGTAATCTAATTCTTTTGCTTTTGTGCTTGGACCCCTTAAAGCCAAACTGGCAGCCACATAAGGTGGGGGGTCCTCTTCTACAGAGTCTTCTGGCCAAACGTAGTAAATTTGGGCAGTACTTTTATTAAACATCTCCGTCAAGCCAGTTTGATTTGCTACTTTAGCTTCTGTCTCCCATGTGCAAGCTATTCTCCACATTCCTTCACTGCACAGTAGTGGGCTATAATCGTGCAGAAAAGTTTGCCATACTTGTAAATCAAACGTCCCTTCAGATTTTAAAGGTTTAGCTGTTCCCTTTGTCCATTCTACCCATTTATCTAGGGGCTCCGTATAGGCGGAACCGTACCTTCGGTTCATATATTCTCTAGCGCTCATCTTGCGCTGGGCATTATCTGAAGGCCTCTTACCCTTCATTCCCTTACTTATTTTAATGCCCATAATGACTGGCCAGTCTTCTCTACTAGTGCCTATACCCTCTTGCCTCTAAAACAAATAGTACAGCAAATCTGCAGATTTACAAGAATAGTCTCCACTTATCTACGTGGATAGAAGGGGTTTATGACAATAGACAAAACACTCATTAAGAGACCCTCCTCGTCTCTTCTCTTCTCTGTGAGTTTTATCTGACCCTACCATGCGCCTCTGACCCAGGTCGCCCACAAGGAGTCAACGCAGGGAACTGCAGAGGATTCTCCCTATCCACACACAGTCCAACCCGTGAAGGGGGACACAAACACATTCACACACACACGTTACCCAACCAGAAAGGTCCGAGAGTGGTCTGGTTTCCTTGAGAACCGACAGATAGAATACATAGGAAAGGCAGAAATATAGCAAGCTTAAGGACAGCTTACCTAGCCGGCATTTAGAGGTCTGCGTTCCCGATGATCCCGATTGAATCGCGGTTCCTTCTGGAAACTCTGCCAAACTCCTGATATCTGACTCGCCAAAACTGTTATGACTAATTTCTGATTGGGACTCTAAAATAAAAGTTAATACTGCAGCTGCAGGAACAGATTCACAGGAATCAATCACTGTGTTTAAAATGTCCGTTCTGACGAAATTTATTATCACATGTTATTTTATACACAGATAAGAAAGGGGTGGTGTGAGATGTTATTAAAAACTAACAAATAGAAATACATTAATAAAAGCTAAACAAATAGAAATATATTATTAAAAGCTAGCGAATAGAACAATTGCAAAAGTAAAACATGGATAGGGGAGGGGGGGAGTAGAGAGTTTCTAGAGGAGACGTGTCTGTGTGTTAGGTGAAGGTTACGGAACACATTTCAACAGTGAGAACAAAATGGAGTCTCTTGTGCTTAAATGAACAGTACAACGAATGTCCATGTCACCAGTGACTGGGGGGGCCGAGAAGGCGATCACATCATATGATGTCCGCCCAGAACTACAGCTGCACCGTCCCGTGTACTGTCATATGACAGTGGGTGGGCGGCAAGTAGTTAAAAAATATACTGCATATTTCAATACCATTTAGGCAATCATATCATGCGCTAACATTATTTCCATGTGCAATTCTCCAGGTCCTAACAAGAGTCATGCCCCACACACACGATCAGAAATTCTGCCAGCAAAAGTCGGATTTGAGCTTTTGGTCAGAAATTCCGACCGTGTGTATGCTCCATCGGACTTTTGCTGGCAGAATTCTAGCCAGCAAAAGATTGAGAGCATGTTCTCTATTTTTCAGTCGGAAAAAGTTTCGATCGGAAATTCCGATCGTCTGTACAAATGCCGACGTGCAAAATTCCTACGCATGCTCGGAAACAATTTGACGCATGCTCGGAAGCATTGAACTTAATTTTCTCGGCTCATCGTAGTGTTGTATGTCAACGTGTTCTTGATGGTCGAAAGTTAAGAGAACTTGTGTGTGACCGTGTGTATGCAAGCCAAGCTTGAGCGGAATTCCATCCAAGTTTTTTCCGATGGAAAATCCGCTGTTTTCTGGGAGTTATAGTAAATTTGATTTTGGGAGTATTTTTGCACCATCACTATAGTGAATTCCATTTTAGCGCTAATTAATGTGATTGAGGCATTTTAGCGCTAATTAGCGCTAATAAGTGCTTAGGCGCTACAGTAAATGAGCCCCAGTGTGTTAAAAAAAATTGTGTAAAAATTTTAAAAAATCTAATAAAAAATAAAAATAAAGAAGAAATATTTAAAAAAATGTTTTCATACTGTCACCAGTCAGTGTCCCTGATCACCACCACAACAGTTATGTGATTATCCTGTACTGCACTGGTGACTGTATGTAAAAGAAAAAAAATATTTAATTTTATTTTTCCAATAATTATGGTAAAGGATTACAACTTAAACAAACCCAGCATGCCTCTTACTAAATACCCTAGACCACCAAAAGAAAGCTCTATTTGTTTGAACAAAATTATAACATTTTAGTTTGAGTATAGTGTTGCATGACCGCGTAATTGTCATTCAATGTTCGACAGTGCTGAAAGCTGAAAATTGGCCTGGGCAGGAAGGGGATAAAAGTGCCCAGTATTGAAGTTGCTGTGAAAACAGAAAATTGGAAAGGTAACAAATATTTCTTTATATTCACTGATGGACCAAATTATATTTTAAGGGAAGAACAGATGGACACTTTCGGCGCCAAGAGTGTCAGTTAGGCAAAATACCTGTGAGAGAATTTCCCATTGCTCTGACACATACTGTATATGACAGGGCAAAGAATATTTGTTACAAAAAAAAAAAAAATAGGTGAACATTGAGCATGATTTTTTAACTTAAAATGGAGCATCTTTTTAAATTGGTGAAATGTGTTTGAAAAAGTATTTTTTAATAATAAAATCATTCACATAGTTTGTGATGCAAGCAAAGAACAGAGGAAATGGGAACCTGCATTAAAATTTGCCTTTTCTGAGTAGGGCTACTATGGTTACAATCCCTATATATTTTACTGGGAGTGCCTAAGCATCGCAGCATGCTCAGGGCTTACAGTAAGTGCTGTGCAATTACTGTTTGTGGTCTGATGTGAACTTAAAGAGCTTTTATTATTATATGATCTCAAGCTGAAAGGAATTCCACAGCATGGGACTGGTGTCTAGGTGAAAAGCTGTTGAGCAATGTCATCTTAGAAGACATACAACATGCAACGTTTTACATTAATCACTTACAGTATATAATGTAATCATCTTCACTGTTCTCTGTTCTTCATAGCGAACAGGAGTTTAACAGAACACTTTATTAACATTTTTACTTTCTGAAATAATTGAATGCTACTTTTACTGCTGTCAGCATAAAAAGTTCTGCTCCAACTGCATAGCTCAAAGAAAATATAATGTGATTTTTTTCTTTTGGGTAAAGTTTTGCCTTGCTAGGTCAGTCATTAAAAAAATGTTTTCAAACTGATGCATTTTTTTAAATGCTTTTGTATTGCAAAAGATTAAAAAAAAAAACTGTATTAATTTTATTGTATGGAGTATTAATGAACACCTAACATTTTAATGGCTCCTAAAAACTGAGTTATAATACTGTATTATATATTTGACATCTAAAATTTGATTTGTGGTACTGTGTTACATGTTATGAAACTAAATTACATATCTGTCATATAATCTGACTTAGAGCTGAGCTCCAAGCAGCTACATAGTCAGATGAAATGCATATATCACATTTGTTTTACCTGCAAAGGGATTTGTATTCCTGTCTATCCAGTCTCACCCAGCTATCCAGAGTTACACAGGTCAGGCACTATGTACAACCTTGTCTGGTAGAGTAGAGTCTTCTCTCTGTCACTCTGATCTCTCCTTCTATCGATATGTCTCTTGTTAGTACATGGGCACTGCACCCCAGCTACTTGGCTACTTGTGCTAATTATCCCTTTCTGTCTGATTTCTGTTGTGCAGGGGCCTAAAAATGTAAATTCAGAAACTTATACAGTTTTCTTTTAAATCCAGTGTATATGTGTGTGATCCTCATATCAACTTACCAGAGGAGGCATCGCCCCAGTGAAATATATCAAAAGAAAAAACATAATTATGGAACTATATTTATATATGCCATTAGTAAAACAAACTAATTTAAAAATACCATCACATTTTATTGATTCAAGTTTCAAAAACAATGAAAGCATGTTTAGGATCATTATTACATTCTGGAATTTTTGAGGTCACAATCAACAACCAATTTGGATAAGCGGAACTTGGGATACATAATGATCGCTGTTAGGGTCTACACATTTTCCGGAAAAACGCGCGTCCTCAGGACCTTGCGAACCTCAGATATATTCATATTCCCATGTAGTTACAATGCCACATATAGAACTAAAAATAAACAGCATATGAAATAAGTACTCAATATACCATAAACAGAATACATCATATCATGATACAGTGAAATTTGCTTGCTTTTAAAAATACATTATTATTATTATTATACAGGATTTATATAGTGCCAACAGTTTGAGTAGCGCTTTACAACAGGGGTAGACATAAAAAGGGAGTAGCGAAGTAGGGATTATAGCGGTGCAAAATTACAGTATAAATAGATCAGGGTTGCCTAACAATTCAACGCTTGAGTCTTTGTTTAAAAATCACAAAAAGTTTTATTACATATATTTCAAACACATTATTCACAATAGAGAAACGCACAAAAAAGGACAAAAAATTATATTATTTTAGACCTAAAAAAGTAATTGATGCAAGAGCTTAAAGGTCCCCGGTTAAGGTAGACCAATACATTAGTTATACATGGAATATTCGTTTAGTTCTAATTCCAGATTTTGATCTGGTTAGAGAATGTCTCTTAGTTACAATGAGTAAAGTAACCTGGAGTAGAATATGCAGGCCTTATTGGAATGTTCCGACATGTTTCGCCATATCAATGGCTTCCTCAGGGTTGGCCTACTGTACCGAATTAATGTATCTATTGTAAAGAAAATGTACAATTAGTAACAGTTTGTAGGAACAGGTACTGAATCCCCCAGTTACATGAAGGGGTTTTAGTGGGGAAGAGGGGGGGGGAGGAAAAGGGGAAAGTTGGAATAGATGGGGCAGCAAAATCTCCAGACACCCTCACATTTAGCCCCGACTAGATGGTCTATGCATTCCTCATAGCCCAATACCCAGACTTACCCGAATAAATGTAAGATGGAGATAATAAGACACTCAACCGAAAATGGGGTAGGGTCGTCCAATGGATATCCTTCAGTGTATAGCAGAAGACAAGAAAGACCTAGCAAGAGATGTCTTAATATAAGTCACAGGAGTTAAGTTTTAACAATAATAGTCGTATTTAAGGGATAAACACAGTGTTGCTTATTTGTGGCAAATTACTCCACAAATATATAGCATATCACTGTAGGTTGGACAAAAGTCTCTATTCTCACTTTGATTAGACTATAAAATCAAGAGAAACGAAGTGTTGAATGGACCTTGGACTTGATTTTAAAGATAGATGGTAGAGGAGGCACCTGGGTAGAGTTAATAGTATAAGCTTAATACTTTAAGCTGAAGATAGTAACTAATTCTCACTAGGTATTTAGTGGGGAATAACATACCTGGTTTGACATATATTCAATTATGGTGGAATATATTGTGGAATGTTGTTACAAGACACAGTCAGAATGAAGGCGGTATCAGCGGGAACATAGTCCCTGCAAGTTACAAGGATGATAGGCAAAATAAGTAGCTAAAAGTAATAAAGTTAAAGATTTAAGCAAATAAAGGGATTGAATGAGAAGCTTACTTGTCCCAGAAAAGGATATATGCATCCGGTGCCTCCAAGGTCCAGTGCTACAATGAGCACTGGTGCCGGCTTTTATCTTGTCTCCCAGATTGGAAAGGCGTGCGTACACGCTCTACAATCAGCGGACGAAAGAGTCTCTGCGCGTGCGCGTAGCGGACGCGCCGGTCAGGTGGCCTACAAGGACCATAATGCCTGGCGGTGCGTGCGTGTTGTGGCGTGATGACGTAATCGCAAACAACGGCGCATAGCCGCTGCAGAGGCTGGGTTGGGCGGGCTAGGAACAAAGCACCGCCCTTGGGTGTCCATACTAAAACACTGGGAGTAATCCTGCATAGACGATCAGCCACCCCATATGACGGCAGTGTCAATAAAAAATACACAAGGGGGAAAAGTTGATGGAGAGACAGTAAATGCCATAAGGGAAAGGGGAATAGGAAAATGCTAAAGTCAGGGACAGAAGTGGTGGCACAAACAGACAGATGGCCCTCATAACCCCGTCCCCCCCGTTTCCCCAAACCCCACACCGGGGGATAAAAGGACAGACCTGTAGCACAAGCTGAGATAACGATAGAATATGCGTGAAAAGTGACAATTCATACATTTGTTCCAAGTATAGACATAGTTTTTTGCATCTTTCTCATGCATTAGTGATACCCAATAGTTTTGCAAAAATTATTCCATATACTTTTTGCTATTGACAGTAAAATATTTGTAATACAATAAACTTGAAGTACAAGAAATTTATTTAGACATAGATAAAGCAATATTGTTTAGACAAAGTGCAAACTATTTATTTCCATACAGTGTATAACTGTTGGCTCTCTAAAGTAAGCTATTATGTTATAAATAAGTCCAAACAATAGTCTTTTGAATCTTTTATAAGCAATTGAGTTGGAGCAGGCTTCAGCGTGGAATGGGAATTACCTCAGTGGACTAGAATAGAAAAAGGATGAAGGTAGAAAAGGGAGAGAAAATTGGAATTAGTGATAGGAGTGAGTGAGGAAGGGGGAAGGGAGGAACTTAGAGTGACAAACACACTGTCCGAATGTAGTAGTCATGGTTGTAGAGATGACCAGCAATTCAATATAAAAAAATTGTCACAAAGTTATAAAAACGATTTATAACTAATATATTCATTCAACCCTGGAGATCTAGTAGCATCCAGGGTGTGTATCCATCTAGTCTCAAGTTGGAGCAAATGATTGTCTATATCGCCTCCACGTACGTTAGTTGGTATATGTTCTAGAGCAGAGAACAGGATAGCGTTAGCATCGAAGTTGTGGTTTTGAGCAATATGGCGATTTATTGCTGTAGTAATTTTCTTTTTGCGTAAAGGTTTAATATGGTCCTGTATGCGAATAGAGAATGCTCTTTTTGTTTTACCAACATAATTTTCCAATCTGGGAGACAAGATAAAAGCCGGCACCAGTGCTCATTGTAGCACTGGACCTTGGAGGCACCGGACGCATATATCCTTTTCTGGGACAAGTAAGCTTCTCATTCAATCCCTTTATTTGCTTAAATCTTTAACTTTATTACTTTTAGCTACTTATTTTGCCTATCATCCTTGTAACTTGCAGGGACTATGTTCCCGCTGATACCGCCTTCATTCTGACTGTGTCTTGTAACAACATTCCACAATATATTCCACCATAATTGAATATATGTCAAACCAGGTATGTTATTCCCCACTAAATACCTAGTGAGAATTAGTTACTATCTTCAGCTTAAAGTATTTAGCTTATACTATTAACTCTACCCAGGTGCCTCCTCTACCATCTATCTTTAAAAACAAGTCCAAGGTCCATTCAACACTTTGTTTCTCTTGATTTTATAGTCTAATCAAAGTGAGTATAGAGACTTTTGTCCAACCTACAGTGATATGCTATATATTTGTGGAGTAATTTGCCACAAATAAGCAACACTGTGTTTATCCCTTAAATACGACTATTATTGTTAAAACTTAACTCCTGTGACTTATATTAAGACATCTCTTGCTAGGTCTTTCTTGTCTTCTGCTATACACTGAAGGATATCCATTGGGCGACCCTACCCCATTTTCGGTTGAGTGTCTTATTATCTCCATCTTACATTTATTCGGGTAAGTCTGGGTATTGGGCTATGAGGAATGCATAGACCATCTAGTCGGGGCTAAATGTGAGGGTGTCTGGAGATTTTGCTGCCCCATCTATTCCAACTTTCCCCTTTTCCTTCCCCCCCCTCTTCCCCACTAAAACCTCTTCATGTAACTGGGGGATTCAGTACCTGTTCCTACAAACTGTTACTAATTGTAAATTTTCTTTACAATAGATACATTAATTCTGTACAGTAGGCCAACCCTGAGGAAGCCATTGATATGGCGAAACATGTCGGAACATTCCAATAAGGCCTGCACTGTCTACTCCAGGTTACTTTACTCATTGTAACTAAGAGACATTCTCTAACCAGATCAAAATCTGGAATTAGAACTAAACGAATATTCCATGTATAACTAATGTATTGGTCTACCTTAACCGGGGACCTTTAAGCTCTTGCATCAATTACTTTTTTAGGTCTAAAATAATATAATTTTTTGTACTTTTTTGTGCGTTTCTCTATTGTGAATAATGTGTTTGAAATATATGTAATAAAACTTTTTGTGATTTTTAAACAAAGACTCAAGCGTTGAATTATTAGGCAACCCTGATCTATTTATACTGTAATTTTGCACCGCTATAATCCCTACTTCGCTACCCCCTTTTTACATCTAATTACCAAAAGGGATGAGGTGCTGTATAACCTAGTGGATCCTCTCTGCCTTTTTATACACAACAGGGGTAGACAGTACAGTTACAATAAAATTCAATAAAGGAGGAATCAGATGGCCCTGCTTGTTAGAGTTTACAATCTAGAAGCTAGATCTAGAATCTAGAAGCTACAATCTAATACATCCATAGGAAAACATGCAGGCAATCAATGGGCAGTTTGTACAACATGAGTGAAAAACAGGCAATTGTTAGAACATCAAATTCCCAGCTTAAATTGGGGTAGCCCTTTTTGCCAACAGAGCAGATCCAGAGTAAATCTAATTTCCCAATCCCTGTGAGCTATGTATATACTATTGCCTAAAACTAAAAATTACCTTAACTTTACCTTCTACATTGAATTCAATACATTTTGCAGAAGTGGTTACAGTTTGCTAAAGT
>CM053030.1:289591631-289654515 GCA_028564925.1 Lithobates sylvaticus
AAAATCCAATTGTCATTGGGACAGAAAGTGAGGTGAAATCTTCTGAACAGGGGCACAGACAGCAAAACAAATGTTACAGATGTGATAACCCTTCCCTATGTTTTCCAAAAAGCTTTAAAATGGATTTTTTGGGCTGAAGCTACACTTACAAAATGTACCTGTTCCAAATTACAAACAGATTCTACATAAGAACAAACCTGTCTTGTTTGCACCGCCTGTATACTGCTGTTCAGAGTATATAGGGCCTGGGGGCCCAACGCCTTTTATTTTTTTAATGTGGGTGGGGGGTTCCCCTTAATATCCATACAAGACCCAAAGGGCCTGGTAATGGACTGGGGGTACCCATGCCGTTTGTCTCACTGATTTTTATCCATATTGCCAGGACCTGACATTACATTAAAGCCGCAAGCAGTTTTAAATGACTTTTATTCCTTTAAAAATTTAATTTTGTGCAGGGACTGTTCTAAGCATGGGAAACACGTACCACTTTACAGGCATACTATTGACACCCCCCAGGTACGATATTTAAAGGAATATTTCACTTTTATTTCTTCACTTTAAGCATCATTAAAATCACTGCTCCGGAAAAACGTCCATTTTTAAAACTTTCTTTTGCATTGATACATGTCCCCTGGGGCAGGACCCGGGTCCCCCAAACCCTTTTTAGGACAATAACTTGCATATTAGCCTTTAAAATTCGCACTTTTGATTTCCCGAGTCCCATAGACTTTAACAGTGTTTCAATGTTTGCGCAAACTTTCAGTCTGTTCGCATTTTCTGGATGGGGTGTTCGGCCCATCCCTAGTCCTGGGTCACCTGGGTAGGTGGAGCGGCACATAGAGGAACTGAACCATACATTTCTCTCCTGCTGCTGCTGAATTCCCGCTTCTCCTCCTGCAGGCAGTGCCACACATTGGGGTGTGTCAGACCAGTTATCAGGGACGGGACAAAGCACGGCGGGTGCTCTGTAGCTGCAGCTGACTCTCTATATTCATGCGTGTCAGCAGCATCTGCTCCTCTGTTATTCAGCTCACAGGCTTTTTACTGCAACCTCTGGCTGCTTCCTGCATAGGCACCCTTCATGGATTGCAGCTCCTCTCATGTGTACAGGTGTGTGTGTGTGGGGGCAGCTGAGTGTGTACAGGTGTGTGTGTTTGTGTTGGGGGGGCAGCTGAGTGTGTACAGGTGTGTGTGTGTTGGGGGGGTGGCTGAGTGTGTACAGGTGTGTGTGTGGGGAGGGCGGGAGCCAAGTGTGTACAGGTGTGTGTGTGTGTGTTGGGGGGTGGGCAGCTGAGTGTGTACAGGTGTATGTGTGGGCAGCTGAGTGTGTACAGGTGTGTGTGTGTGGAGGGGGCAGCTGAGTGTGTACAGGTGTGACTGTGTTTGGTGGGCAATTAAGTGTGTACAGGTGTGTGTGTGTGGGGGTGTAGCTGAGTGTGTACAGGTGTGTGTGTGTGTGCACGGCGGGGTAGCTGAGTGTGTACAGGTGTGTGTGTGTGCAGGGGGGAGCTGAGTGTGTACAGGTGTGTGTGTGGGGGGGGGAAGCTGAGTGTCTACGGGTGTGTTGGGCGGCTGAGTGCGTAGAGGTGTGACAAAGGGGCTGAGTGCGTACAGGTGTGAGGGGGGCTGAGTACATACAGGTGTGAGGGGGGTTGAGTGTGTACAGGCATGATCAGTGAAGGAGGGGTGCCAGATGATGGGGTGCCTGATATAGGATCCGCGGCTGCCCCGGTTGCCAAATGCTGTAGGTACGCCCCTGCCTGCTGGAATTCAACAATGGCAGGAGAGAAATGGACAGATTGGTTCCTTTATGTGCCGCCCCTTCTACCCAGGCGGTCCCGGCTATGTTGCAGGGGGCCTGTGCAGATACCTCTATCTATGTGACCAGGGAGCCCATAGGGAGCAACAGGCTATCTCTGGTTTCTCCCCCGGGTACAGTGCAGCTTTTGCGTCTGATGTGTAGCCTCCTGTGGCTGGCAGACCCAATGGTCTCTCTCCCAGCCAGCAGCTTCTACACGGGTTGACCGAGCTGGTGGGCATGGTGGGGTGTGTGTCCATCTTCACCTACATGCAAAGGTGGCTGCTTTTGCTAAAAATGCTAGAGGACTGGGAGGAGGAGCATATATGGTAACCCCAGTAGTCCTCACCTCCATCCATATGGTGATTGACTCCTGTAACAATTCCCTCCATCTGCATGGCTTCAGCTTTCTACTAGGGTTAGTTCACTTTTTGCTGCTCACTTCTCCCCCCACCACTGTATACTGGTCACTGCCCCCCACCACTGTATCCTGCCCACTGCCCCCCTTTCCTGTATACTGCTCCCCCTGTATGCTGCTCATTGATCCCCCCCACTGTATACTGCTCACTGCCCCCACCTTGTATACTGGTCCCTGCCCCACCCCCTATAGTTGCTCCCCTCGTATATTGCACACTGCCCCCATTGTATACTGGTCACTGCTCCCCCCTGTATACTGCTCACTGCCCCCCCCCCCCCCCTGTATGCTGCCCACTGAGCCTCCCCACTGTATACTGCTCACTGCTCCACCTGCTGTTTACTTCTCACTGCCCCCCTACTGTATATTGCTTACTGTTCCCCCCTGTATACTGCTCACTGCTCCCCACCACTGTATACTGCTCCCCCCACATTGTTTATTGCTCACTACTCCCCCCTCTCTATACTGCTCACTGCTCCCCCTCCACTGTACACTTCTCCTCCACACTGTATACTGCCCACTGCCCCCCCACACTGTATACTGCCCAATGCTGTCCCACTGTACACTGCCCACTGCTGCCCCCCGTATACTGCTCACTGTTCCCCACACTGTATAGTGTTCCCCCCTACTGTATAATGCTTCACTGGCAGAGCTTCAGGCGACCATCGACTGTGCTGCAAGGGGCCCGTGCAGCCTCCCTGTCACTGGCAGCACCGGGATGTGCTACACTGCGGAAAACGTAAAAGGGACCCACATCTGGACCTTAATGAAGAGCCCTGCAATAAGAGTAAAGGGTCCCAGGATCAGTGGGAAGGACCCCAGGACCAGAGGTCAGGGGAGACCTTCATTGTTTCTTGCACCAGGGCATGGTTTGCACTGGGGACAGCATGGTTTATTGCTGTCCCCGGGCCCCTGTCCTCTCTCAGGACTAGGGATGAGCCGAACACCCCCCGTTCGGTTCGCACCAGAACCTGCGAACAGACCTAAACTTTGCGTGAACTTTAGAACCCTATTAAAGTCTATGGGACTCGAACGTTCAAAATCAAAAGTGCTAATTTTAAAGGCTAATATGCAAGTTATTGTCCTAAAAAGTGTAGGACATGTATCAATGCAAAAAAAAAAACTGACGTTTTTTCAGGAGCAGTGATTTTAATAATGCTTAAAGTTAAACAATAAAAATGTAATATTCCTTTAAATATCGTACCTGGGGGGTGTGTATAGTATGCCTGTAAAGGGACGCATGTCCTGTGCTTAGAACGGTCTCTGCACAAAGTGTCATTTCTGCAGGAAAAAAAGTAATTTAAAAGCACTCGTGGCTATAATGAATTGTCGGCTCCCGGTAATACAGAGAACAGTCATTGAAAGTCATTGATAAAAAAAAAAGTGTGGGGTTCCCCCCAAATTCAATTACCAGGCCCTTCAGGTCTGGTATGAATATTAAGGGGAACCCCGGGTCAAAAAAAAAATGCAGTGGAGTTCCCCCCAAAAATCCATACCAGACCCTTTATCCGAGCATGCAACCTGGGAGGCCGCAGGAAAAGAGGGGATGACGAGAGAGCGCCCTCCATCCTAAACCGCACCAGGCCACATGCCCTCAACATTGGGAGGATGTTTGGGGGTCTGTGACCCCTCAAAGCACCATGTCCCCATGTTGATGGGGACAAGGTCCTCATCCACACAACCCTGGCTGCTGATTGTGGGGGTCTGTGGGCGGGGGGCTTATCATAATCTGGAAGCCCCCTTTAACAAGGGCACCTCCCAGATCCCACCCCCCCATTTGAAATGGTAAGGGGGTACAAAAGTACCCCTACCATTTAACAAAGAAAGTGTAAAAAATTGTTAAAAAACACACTGACATCGTTGGGAAAAGTCCTTTATTAAAAAAAAAAAAAAGATTCCAGTGGTGGTAATCCAGCGATGGCTGATCTCTTCTCCGGGGTCCAGCGATGGGTGATCTCTCCCGATGGTTCAGCGCAGCGCATACTGTCTCCACAGAGACACCGCAGGAATCCCAGTGATGGCCTGACAGGTGTTAGCTGAGGAGGACGGGGCCACCCGTCACCTGACCCTGCCCCCCTCTGATGCAAGGGGAAACCCAGGCTTCCCCAGTGATGTACGGGTGACCCTGCCCCCCTCTGATGTAACGCAGAGTGCTTTTAAATGACTTTTTTTCCTACAGAAATGACACTTTGTGCAGGGACAGTTCTAAGCACGGGAAACATGCTCCCCTTTACAGGCATACTATAGACACCCCCCAGGTACGAAATTTTAAGGAATATTACACTTTTATTGTTTCACTTTAACCAGTAGCTGACCGCCGGCTGTCTATTGACGGCCAGGTGGCACATCTCTCAGGGCTGGAGGGCGTCATATGACGTCCTCCCCTTCCCAGCCCTCCAGGGAGCGCGCGTGCGCCGGCAGCAGCGTGCGCGCGCGCCCGCCGGCAGCAGCGTGCGCGCGCGCCCGCCGGCAGCAGCGCGCGCCCGCCGTGTCACTGGGCACCCCGATGCGCGTGCCCAGCGGCCGCGATGTCCGCCGGGCACCCGCGATTGCCCGGTAACACAGCGGGACCGTGGATCTGTGTGTGTAAACACACAGATCCACGGTCCTGTCAGAGGAGAGGAGCTGATGGTGTGTTCTCTGTACAGAGAAACACTGATCGGTCTCCTCCCCTTGTGAGTCCCCTCCCCCCACAGTAAGAATCACTCCCAGGGAACATATTAACCCCTTCAGTGCCCCCTAGTGGTTAACCCCTTCCCTGCCAGTCACATTTATACAGTAATCAATGCATTTTTATAGCACGGATCGCTGTATAAATGTGAATGGTCCCAAAAAAGTAGCAAAAGTGTCCGATATGTCCGTCGCAATATCGCAGTCACAATAAAAATCGCAGATCACAACCATTACTAGTTAAAAAAAATAAAAATGCTATAAATCTATCCTCTATTTTGTAGACGCTATAACTTTTGCGCAAACCAATCAATATACGCTTATTGCGATTTTTTTTACCAAAAATATATAGAAGAATATGTATCGGCCTAAACTGAGGAAGAAAAAACATTTTTATATATTTTTTGGGGATATTTAGTATAGCAAAAAGTAAAAAATATTGTTTTTTTTTAAACTTGTCCCTCTTCTTTTGTTTATAGCGCAAAAAATAAAAACCCAGAGGTGATTAAATACCACCAAAAGAAAGCTCTATTTGTGGGGACAAAATGATAACAATTTCATTTGGGTACAGTGTTGTATGACCGCGCAATTGTCATTCAAAGTGATGAAAGCTGAAAAATTGGTTGGAAGCCAAACAGTGAGGACACTGTGTGGAGAGTGAACAAATTTTGCTTTTTTGACTGCTGGTGATTGCTGGATTGCATTTTTAGGTTCTTTCTGGACCTTTTCCATTTTATCTTCTTAATACCCTTTTCTTCTTACACTTTTTAAACAGTTTTTTTTTTTCCTTTCCTTCCTTCAGCTTACTAATTAAGGGGAGTGCCTAATTGCTCCCAGGTGTTTCAGGCCTATATAAGTTTGTGTAGAGCTCATCGTGAGCCTGCTCATCCTTGAGACTGGTTGAACTCTGTCCAAGTGGAACTTGTCTAAGTGGTGAGTTAAAACCAGGAGTTTATAACAGGAGGTTGTAACAGGGGTCATAGTACCTGTGCAGGGAGATCAACATCAGGATCCACCCTATCGCCATCATTGGATCACCCGGTAAGGTAAATATTCTGGTAAGTAACGCAGGGACCACCACTTAGCAGTTGATCCAGGGACCAACATCCGACCGCCCCTCGGGGGGTCAGGAAGGAATTTTTTCCTCTGCTACAGCAATTGGCCGCGCTAGTAGGGGTTTTTCGCCTTCCTCTGGATCAACGGGAGGGAGGGTGTAGGTCTACAGGGTTTTCCCACAGATCCGCAACATCTTCAACTAGCCTGCGCAAGACCGTTATCGCCTCAACAACAGCATCAGCGTTTTTTCAACGCATCATCTCGTCCACAGCAGGGAATTTTTTTGGAGCACCTCAACATGTGCAATTTCAAATACTCAGCAGAGTCCCTATGCAGACTAAGAAATTTGACCGCAACTCTACCGACCGACATTCAAAAAATATTACAAAAAGAACGACTACTAAGAATCGATCCACAAGCAACGATCAAACATAAGAAGACTACAACTCAACCGCAACAGTTAGCATGCGCTTTGATTAACACCAGATCGGCAGTCAAGCACAGGCACGAAATCCATGACTTCATCACACAAAACAACATAGATTGCCTCTTCATCACGGAAAGCTGGCTAACACCCGACTGCAACACCATCCTAACAGAATTAGTGCCAGAAAACTACAGGATCCTAACCGAGCATCGGAAAGGAAAAAAAGGAGGAGGCCTAGCAGTGATCTTCAAAGCTCATCTAGCGCTCGTCAAACCTACGGTACAGAACAAAGCAACGTTTATGGAGACACTTACTCTACAGATGCAAACCACACCACAAGAAACCATCCACATGCTGCTATGCTACAGACCACCAGGACCAAAGACAAATCTACCGATACCACTCACGGAATTCATCTCGGCACACACCCTGAAAAACAACAAGATTCTGGTACTCGGAGATTTCAACCTCTGGGCGAATTCCACCGAAGACCCCATCGCCACCACCTGCATCAATCAACTGGAAGACCTAGGGCTTCAACAACTAGTAAAGGCTCCCACACATGGGTCGGGTCACATCCTGGACCTCATCTTCAAGCAAAATACGGACATCAGCATTCAAGACAACATAGCGCTACCATGGTCAGACCACCACGCTATCAAATTTGAGATCGCCACCAACATCTCCCTGCAAAAACCAAACTCAGCAGCAACAACACACTGGATTAGATCGCAGAAGAAACTACATTCGGAAATCTTCAAAACCACACTAACACACAAAATGGGTACACTAAATCAAAACCACTCAACAGAACGAATACTCAGCTTCATAAACAAGGCACTTCTACAAACAGCAGACGCAGTCGCCCCGAAACATCGAGTACCCATCCGCAAGAAAAATTCTGGTTGGTTTAATGGCACGCTTACTCTACTGAAACGGGAACACAGAAGAGCAGAAAGAGCCTGGAGAAGAAACACCACAAAGGAAAATCACACAAACTACAGAATACTCACCAAGAGATATCATAAAGCAATTTTCACAGCAAAAAAAGAACATGTCTCAAACACCCTCTCAAAAGCCTTAAACCGACCACGGGAACTTTTCAAACTAGTCGCCCAGACTATGAACCCCACCTGCCTTGAGCCCCTAGGAAACGAAACTCAAGAATACTGCAACAAATTATCAGATTTTTTCATCAACAAAATAGACAACATTCAGAAAATAATTCAACAAAAAAAAAACAACAACCAGCTCTACTCAACTCAACCCAGGTAAGGAATTTTACATCCACAGCGCACAAGCACCACATTTTTCACTTACCCCGATCACAACGGATGAAACCAAAAATGTCATCAAGAGCCTCCGAGACAGCACCTCGCCAAACGACATCATCCCCACAAAACTCTTGAAAGAATGCTCCGACATTCTGGCCCCCGCTATCACACACCTAGTAAATCAGTCGTTCAAAGAAGGATTGGTTCCGAATTCCCTCAAGCAAGGCATCATCAAACCATTACTAAAGAAACCCAACCTCGACCCCAAGGATCCGAACAATCGCAGACCGGTAACAAGCCTGAACACCATTTCCAAGATCATGGAGAAAGCAGTAGTACAACAGCTTCAACTTCATCTGGACACACACAAGCTCCTAGACCCACTACAATCGGGCTTCCGCCCAGGCCATGGCACAGAAACGGCACTTCTGAAAATATGGGATGACGCCCTAGAAGCAGCGGATGAGGGAGAATCGTGTCTTCTGGTATTGCTGGATCTCAGTGCGGCGTTCGACACAGTGGACCACAACATGCTTCTCAGCCGCCTCAAGGAAGTGGCAGGAGTTACAGATGGAGATCTGCCATGGTTCGCTTCCTTCTTAGGAAACCGGTCACAAACAGTGAAACTAGGAGCCTTCACTTCGGAAACTCGGGCAATCACTTATGGAGTCCCTCAAGGATCACCATTGTCACCAGTACTGTTCAACATTTACATCCGACCACTCTTCAAAATTATTAGCAAATTGGATCTGTGCTTCCACTCATACGCGGACGACACTCAACTGTACTTCCGGATCACCGGACAAAAAGACCAATACCAGGAACTAGGAAAATGTCTCACATTGATAGATGACTGGATGACCACTAGCTCCCTCAAACTAAATGGATCAAAAACAGAATTACTGCTCCTCGACGCAAACTCAAGGAAAAAGACGAAGACCCCTTGGACACCACCAACCATCTTGGGACAGACCATCCTTCCAAGCAACAAAGCCAAAAGCCTCGGAGTAATCTTTGATTCAGAGATGACAATGGAGGCACAAATAGGATCCGTAATCAGAGGATCCCACCATCTCCTTCGCATGCTACGCAGACTCATCCCCTTCATCCCGGAAAAGGAAAAAGCGGTAGTAGTAGGAACGATCATCAATTCACGGCTCGACTACGCAAACTCACTCTACATAGGATTACCGGATTACCAGATTGCGCGCCTTCAAATTGTCCAAAACACAGCAGCAAGAATAGTCACCGGAAAGAAACCCTGGGAATCCATCTCCCCATCCCTAAGGATGCTCCATTGGCTCAAGGTAAAAGACAGGATCACATTCAAGACCCTCTGCCTCACCCACAAATGTACACAAGGAAATGCGCCTCAATACCTTTGTGAGAAAATAGAAAAATACATACCGAATCGCAGACTTCGATCAACAAACCAAAATCGCCTTCTCATCCCCAAAGCCCGCTACAAATCGAAGGGAGAACGAAGATTCGCAGTACAGGGACCCCGGCTATGGAATGCTCTACCAAACAACATCCGCATGGAAGAAAACCATCAGGCCTTCAGGAAAAAACTCAAGACCCACCTCTTCTAATACATGGCATCCCAACATGAGCAGTCAAGCGCCTCGAGGCGATTCAGTTCGCAGTTGCAGCGCTATACAAATCATTCATTCATTCATTCATTCAGTGAACTCTACACCGCGCATGCGCAGTTAACATGTAATTGTACGAGGCGATGCCGCACGCTCCTGATGCTCGTCCTACTCTGCAAGGGGCGTCTATCATGTAACTAAGGGGCGGGTCTAGTATTACTGTAACCAAGGGGCACATTTATTATTATTGTTATATATCGAGCTCTGCCCATTAATTTAACATTCACCCTCTTCTGTAGTCATCTGCCTCTTACACAATATAATAATAATAGACCCGCCCCTTGCTTACACGCTATAACAGATCTGCCCCTTGGTTAGAGTACTAATAGAGCAGCCCCTTGGTTACACGATACACGATATATAACAATAATAATAAATGCGCCCCTTGGTTACAGTAATACTAGACACGCCCCTTAGTTACACGTATAGAATATTAAAAAAAAAAGTCACAGTTATTTTTGCTGCGTAACTAATTACTTTTCCAATGTAGTAACTGAGTTACTAATGCAATTACTTTTTGGGAGAAGTAATTTGTAACTTAACTAATTACTTTTTTAAAGTAAGATGACCAACACTGGTCAGGAAGGGGGTGAAAATGCCCTGTACTGCACCTCAGTTAAGCATTATTAAAATCACTGCTCCCAAAAAAACTTCAGTTTTTAAAACTTTTATTTGCATTGATACATGTACCCTGCGGCAGGACCCAGGTCCCCAAACACTTTTTATGACAATAACTTGCATATAAGCCTTTAAAATTAGCTCTTTTAGATTTCTCCCATAGACTTTTACAGGGTGTTCCACGGCTTTTCGAATTTGCCGCGAACACCCCAAATTGTTCGCTGTTCGGCGAACAGGCAATGTTTGAGTCGAACATGAGTATGACTCAAACTCAAAGCTCATCGCCACTCAGGACCTGTGTGTGCTTTCTTCTAGCCCCCCTCCTCCCATGCAGTGCTGCTGGGTCCCCCCCTCCCATCTCCTACTAGCCCCTGCAGGTGATCTGGGCTGCTTAGTCTAAAATTCCTGGGCCTATTTTTTGTCCCAGTCAGGGTGAGAGTGACACCCTTGGTACAACAGCTTTACACTGCTTTATCTTGGGAAAGAACAACCCCACTAGACAGAGATATACTATCAAGCAGGACAATCTCTGTGTGCACTAGGAATAAACTGAACACACTTGGGTTCTATTTTCTCCTTTTTGAAAGGCTAATAGATAAGGGATTGGCAAAAAGGGAATGGGGGCCGGACCAAGGGACCATGTACAGTACCAATGCAAAAAAAAATTGTATTTTGCAAGGATAAATAAATTTAATAATGCTGAAAAAATGCACTATTCCTTTAACCACTTCCCGCCTGGCCTATAGCAGAACGACGGCCATCTGTTATCCTGACTGAGTGTCATATGACGTCCAGCAGGATAACAAGCCAGCGTGTACCTGCAGAGGTGCGAAGCGCGGCAATTGGTGCCGCGTGTCGCTATGACACACCGCATCTCCAATTATGACGGAGGCTCCTTACCACGTGATTAGCTGTGACCAATCACAGCTGATCACAGCGTGAACCAGGAAGTGCTGGTAAATGTCTCTCCTCAGTTCACGATGACAGGGAGAGCCGATCGGTGGCTCTCCCTGTCAGAGTAGGGGTTTGCACTGATAATCAGCACACTGATTGTCAGCACAGCCCCCATGAGGGGTGCCCATCAGCTGCCAATCAGTGCCCATCAGCTGCCAGTCTGTGCCCAGTAACACCTCAGTAACACCTGTCAGTGCCTATAAATGTGCCAATCAGTGCCCCATTATTAATGCCTGTCAGTGCCCTTCAGATGCCAGTCAGTAATGCCTGTCAGTAGCTCCTCATCGGTGCTGTCTATCCAGTGCCCATCAGTGCCGCATATCAGTGCCCATCAGTGCTGCATATCAGTTTAGCCTATCAGTGCCGCCTATCAGTGCCCATCAATTCTATATATCAGTGCCCATCAGTGTCACTTTATCAGTGCCACCCGCTCAGTGCCCATCTGTGCCGCCGCATCAGTGCCCATTAGTGAAGCCTCCTCAGTGCCCGTCAGTGAAGGAGAAAACTACATTTTATAACAAACGAAAAATATTAGTATTTTTTAGTTTGATCACCTCTGCGTTTTTTATTTTTTGCTAAACAAATACCACCAAAGCTTTATTTGTGGGAAGAAAATGCTAAAAATTTACTTTGGATACAGTGTTGTATGATTGCACAATTGTCATTCAAAGTGCGACAGCACTGAAAGCTGAAAATTGTCCTGGGCAGGAAGTGGGGAAAGTAACCGATATTCAAGTGGTTAAAAATCTGCTTGGGGGCGGGGTTTCCCAGATCTGCCTTTGTGCATATGTACCATGTAAAAAAAAATAATATAGCAAAATTGACATTTACAAAAGAAAAAAAAGTATTTAATAGCTGTTAACCACTTGACCACTGGGCACTTAAACCCCCTAATAACCAGACCAATTTTCAGCTTTCGATGCTCTCACATTTTGAATGACAATTACTCATTCATGCAACACTGTACCTATTTAAAATTGTTGTCCTTTTTTTCACACAAATAGAGCTTTCTTTTGGTGGTATTTAATCACTGCTGGTTTTTTTTTTTTTTGCGCTATAAAAGAAAAAAGACCGAAAATTCGGTAAAAAAAATAATTTTTCTTTGTTTCTGTTATAAAATTTTGCAAACTAGTAATTTTTCTTCATATATTTTGGGCAAAATTTATACCACTACATATCTTTGGTAAAAATAACCCAAATCGTGCATATTATTTGGTCTTTGTGAAAGTTATAGAGTCCACAAGCTATGGTGCCAATCTCTAAAAATTGATCACACGGCCTATCTCATTTCTTGAGACCCTAACAAGCCAGGAAAGTACAACTACCCCCCCCCCCCCCCAAATGACCCCTTTTTGGAAAGTAGACAATCCAATGTATTTATTAAGAGGCATGGTGAGTTTTCTGAAGTTGTAATTTTTTCCCACAATTCTTTACCATATCAAGATTTTCTTTTCTTTTTTTTTCAAAAAATTGTTATATTAGCAGGTTATTTCTCACACAGAGCATACGCATAGCACAAATTACACCCCAAAACACATTCTGCTACTCCTCCTGAGTATGGCGATACCACATGTGTGAGACTTTTTACACAGCGTGGCAACATACAGAGGCACAACATGTAGGGAGCGCCATTAGGCGTTCTTGGAGCATAAATTAAACATATCATTTCTTGACTACCTTTTACACTTTTGAAGGCCCTGAAGAAACAGGACAATGGAAATGCCCCAAAAATGACCCCATTTTGGAAAGAAAATGTGAAAAAGAAAATGAAAATGCAATTTTTTTTTACACAATGTTGTCCATTTACACAATACAGTGGTGTGAAAAAGTGTTTGCCCCCTTCCTCATTTCCTGTTCCTTTGCATGTTTGTCACACTTAAGTGTTTCGGAACATCAAACCAATTTAAACAATAGTCAAGGACAACACAAGTAAACACAAAATGCAATTTGTAAATGAAGGTTGTTAAAACATACTATAACTGTGGTTGTCCACACCTGAGTTCAATTTCTCTAGCCACACCCAGGCCTGATTATTGCCACACCTGTTCACAATCAAGGCATCACTTAAATAGGAGCTGCTTGACACAGTAAGGTCCACCAGAAGATCCTTAAAAACTACACATCATGCCGAGACCCAAAGAAATTCAGGAACAATTGAGAAAGAAAGTAATTGAGATCTATCAGTCTGGAAAGGGTTATAAAGCCATTTCCAAAGCTTTGGGAATCCAGCGAACCACAGTGAGAGCCATTATCCACAAATGGCGAAGACATGGAACAGTGGTGAACCTTCCCAGGAGTGGCCGGCCGCCCAAAATTACCCCAAGAGCGCAGCGACGACTCATCCAAGAGGTCACAAAAGACCCCACAACAACGTCCAAGGAACTGCAGGCCTCACTTGCCTCAGTTAAGGTCAGCGTTCATGCCTCCACCATCAGGAAAAGACTGGGCAAAAATGGCCTGCATGGCAGAGTTCCAAGGAGAAGTTTGGAGATTCCACAGTGTTTTTGGTTGGACGGGATCTCCAACCCTGTGTCCAGACTTTGTAAATTACCAGCAGCACTTATAATGAGGGTATGGGAAGACCTCATGGCTCCCAGTTGGAGACTGCTCCACACCCAGAAAGACAGGAGGTCTCTAGGAGTCAGAGAGGTTGCAGGAGGCAGCCAGAACGTGTGACTGCAAGAGGCAGTGCAACGGCCTGAGGACTAAGGCCAGAGCGGAGCTGTGGGCGCTAAAGAGAAGCCATTCACATTAAGGAATCCTGTGGTCTGTGTGACCAGGATAAAGAGCAGAGGTACTGCTAAAGGTGGGCTAGCATTTTCTGTGTTTATTTGCTGTAGAAGAACCCCTGTGTGGGAAACCTTTATGTCACAGACTTTTATTTGCCTTTTTAATAAAAATGGGCTACCAAGCCCTTTAAATATACTGGCTTGAATCACTAACAAACGCATCTGCCATGAAAGCTAATGGTCCCCCATGTTACACTGGGTATGACTGAGTACGATTGGGTATGGCTGGGTCCGGCTGGGTATGGCTGAGTATGGCTGGGTATGGCTAATTATGGTTGGGGGTGGATGGGATGGCTGAGCAAGGATGGATGGATGAGTATTGCTGAGGATGGATGGATGGATGGGTATGGATGGGTGAGCATGGATGGATGAGTATGGATGGATGGGTATGCAGAGTATGGATGGGTATGCAGAGTATGGATGGGTATGCAGAGTATGCAGAGTATGGATGGATGGGTATGCAGAGTATGGATGGATGGATGGGTATTCAGAGTATGGATGGGTATGCAGAGGACCCGGCGGTCACGGAAGTTCTCAGGTGCTCGCCCCAGGGGGGCACGCGAGAGTGGGATTCTGGGAGGACGTCATAGTACGCCCTCCCGGAGTTAAGCAACCGCCCTGTAGCTGTCATTCGGCTATCGGCCGGTTTCTAAGTGGTTAATTCACATTTACTACAAGCTTCCTTTATTTTGTAAATAATGCAGTGGGGCCCCCTTCCCAATACATACCAGACCCTCATCATAGAAGCTTGCAGGGAAATGTGAATTACCTTCTATCTTTTTTATACTCAGTTACTTTTGCTATACATATTAAAAATATTATGATATCAGTGTAACACACGGAGGAGGGTGAGTAATGTGCGGTTAAGGCCCCTTTCACACGAGGCGGACTCCGCTTCCACTCTGCCAATACTCGCCAATACTCTGCCAATACTCGCCAATACTCTGCCAATACTCTGCAATAAATTTTAATAGAAACAAAGAATTTTTATTTATTTTTTTTACAGAATATTCAGTATATTTTGATTTATAGCGCAAAAAAAAAAAAAAAAAACAGCA
This sequence comes from Lithobates sylvaticus, assembly GCA_028564925.1. NCBI lineage: Eukaryota > Metazoa > Chordata > Amphibia > Anura > Ranidae > Lithobates > Lithobates sylvaticus. Next base: position 289,606,343 of record CM053030.1, read on the forward strand.
GTGATTAAATACCACCAAAAGAAAGCTCTATTTGTGTGAAAAAAAGGACACAAAATTCATTTGGGTACAGTGTTGCATGACTGAGTAATTGTCATTAAAGTGTGAGAGCACCGAAAGCTGGTCTGGTTAGGAAGGGGGTTTAAGTGCCCAGTGGTCAAGTGGTTAAATATGGTACCTAAAGTATGCCTGTGAAGTGGCATGTGTTTCCCGTGTTTAGAACTGGCCCTGCACAAAATGACATTTGTAAAGGAAAAAAAGAAGCAATTTAAAACCACTTGCGGCTTTAATGTCATGTCTTGTCCTGGCCATATGGCTGAAAATCCTTGAGAAAAATGGCATGGCTACCCCATCACCCCCCCCCCCCCCCCCCACCCCAGCCCCTTTGGGTCTTGTATGGATAGTAAGGGGGACCCCGAACCCAAAATAAAACCCTATACCTACAACCCTATATACTCTGAACAGCAGTATATAGGCGGTGCAAACAAGAGAGGGACTGTAGGTTTGTTCTTAAGTAGAATCTGAACAGGTACATTTTGTGTAGCTCCATCCAAAAAAAATTAATTTTTAAGCTTTTTGGAGAACATAGGGAGGGGTTATCACCCCTGTAACATTTGCTGTCTTTGCACATCTGTTCAGAACATTTCACCTCACTTTCCGTCCCAATGACAAATGTTTTTGGAAAAGTGGGGTTTTAATTGAAACAAGGATTGGTGATAAAGCATCAGTAGAGAGGAGATACCTTTTTCCCAAATTAAATGTAACAGGATAGAATTTCCCTTCCTAGGGGTAGATTTCCTCTCACTTCCTGTTTTCTCCTTCCGTTTGCAAGTAGGAGTCGTTTATAAGTTGGATGTTTGAAAGTAGGGGCCTGCCGTATATACTCTGCCGAAATTTGCCCCATTAGATGTTGGTGTAGCCACAACACTGTAAGCCCTCACAGTTACTCTTGGTGGGCACAGGAATTGGCCCTGCTGTGAATTATTAGATCAAGATTTGTAATTGCATGCACCTGTTGAACAGGGCAGAAAAATTGGGCCTTTGGTGGTGGTGGTGGACGGTGTTGCCACAAGACTGTAAGCCCTCACAGTTACTCTTGGTGGGCGCAGGAATGGGCCCTGCTGTGAATTATTAGATCAAGATTTGTAATTGCATGCACCTGTTGAACAGGGCAGAAAAAATTGGGCCTTTGGTGGTGGTGGTGGACGGTGTTGCCACAAGACTGTAAGCCCTCACAGTTACTCTTGGTGGGTGCAGGAATGGGCCCTGCTGTGAATTATTAGATCAAGATTTGTAATTACACGCCCCTGTTAAACAGGGGCTGAAAAATTGTGCCTTAGGCAACGGTGCTGGTGCCACAACACTGCAACCCCTCACAGATACTGTACTTGGTGCACAGCAGTCAGACCTGTTGCGAAGCATTGCTTAAAAAATTGTAATTACACGCCCCTGTTAAACAGGGGCTGAAAAATTGTGCCTTAGGCACTGGTGCTGGTGCCACAACACTGCAACCCCTCACAGATACTGTACTTGGAGCACAGCAGTCAGACCTGTTGCGAAGCATTTTTAAAAAAAATTGTAATTACACGCCCCTGTTATACAGGGGCTGAAAAATTGTGCCTTAGGCACTGGTGTGGTGGCACCCAGAAACAAAAATGTTCTTCCAAGCTATCAAGGAATGGATCATTGAGGAGGAGGAAGAGGATAGTCAGTGACCATAACAGGACAGTCACTCAGCATCAGCATAGGCAGTCTTGAAGGGATGTGACATTATAAATTATTCAGTTATATCCGTTTCAGGTGCCTGGTAGCTGGTGGTGATCCAAGACTGATTCATCTTTATGAAGGTCAGTCGATCAACCGAGTCGGTGGACAGGCGCACCCTGTGATCGGTGACAAATCCTCCAGCAGCACTGAATGTGCGTTTGGAAAGAACGCTGGATGCAGGACAGGCCAGTAGCTCAATTGCATACTGTGCAAGCTCTGGCCAGTGATCCATCCTCAAGACCCAGTAAGCCAGAGGATTTTCGGTGGGAAAGGTGTCCAAGTCTGACCTTGCCCCTAGGTATTCCTGCACCATGTATATCAGACGCTGGCGATGGTTGCTGGAACCGATCATACCTTGGGGCTGCGGACTAAAAAATTGTCTGAACGCATCGGTCAGACGTCCACCTTCCCCACCGCTCCTTCTGCTACTGACCGAAGCCTCAGCAACTCGTCGTCCAGGACCAGGAGTTTGTAACCTCACAGTTTCTGGGAACGCGTTGCACAGACCTTTCTGCAAGGCCTCCCTGAGATGTCTCATCCTCTGCTCCCTCTGCGATGGCAAGATAAGGTCCGCAACCTTACCCTTGTACCGTGGATCAAGGAGAGTGGCCAGCCAGTAATGGTCCCTCTCCTTGATCCGAAGAATACGAGGATCCTTCCGCAGGCTTTGCAGGATCAGGGAGGCCATGCAACGTAGGTTAGCTGAGGCATTCGGTCCGGAGTCTTCTGGGTCACTGAGGACGACATGATCGCCAGCCACCTCCTCCCAGCCACGTACAAGTCCACTGGTTTGTTGGGACTGTACATCATCCCTAAAAGACTGCTGATGCTGAGTGCCAGGCTCCACCTCCATGCTCACACAATCCTCCTCCTCCTCCTCCTCCTCCTCCTCCTCCTCTTCCTGTGTGATGGGTGGGACAGAAGGAACACTGTCTGGATAAAGGGGGCCTTGAGAGGCAAGGAAGTCCTCCTCTTCCTGCCTCTGTTCTGCCTCAAGTGCCCTGTCCATTATCCCACGCAGCGTATGCTCCAACAGGTGGACAAGAGGTACAGTGTCACTGATGCATGCACCGTCACTGCTCACCATCCTCGTGGCCTCCTCAAATGGTGACAGGACAGTGATGGCATCCCTGATCATGCTCCACTGGCATGGGGAAAAAAATCCAAGCTCCCCTGACCCTGTCCTGGTGCCGTAGTCACAAAGGTACTCATTGATGGCCCTCTGCTGCGTGTGCAGTCGCTGCAGCATGGCCCACGTTGAGTTCCACCTGGTGGGTATGTCACATATTAGGCAGTTCTTGGGCAGGTTCAACTCCTTTTGCAGCTCAGCCAGCCGAGCACTGGCATTATACGATCGGTGGAAATGCACACAGACTTTCCTGGCCTGCCTCAGGACATCCTGTAAGCCTGGGTACCTGCCCAAGAACCGCTGCACCACCAGGTTGAGGACGTGAGCCATACAGGGCACATGGGTGAGCTGCCCCTGTCGCAGGGCGGAGAGGAGGTTGGTGCCATTGTTAGAAACCACCATTCCTGGCTTAAGCTGGCGTGGCGTCAACCACCTCTCGGCCTGCCCCTGCAGAGCTGCCAGAACCTCTGCCCCAGTGTGGCTCCTGTCCCCCAAACACACCAGCGCAAGCACGGCATGGCATCTTTTTGCCTGCGTACTCGCGTAGCCCCTTGTACGCCTATGGAGCACCGCTGGTTCCGAGGACAGAGCACTCAAAGAGGCCATGGAGGAAGAAGAGGGGGTGGAGGAGAGAGGTGTGTCACAACCAGTAGTAGCATTTTGGAGGCGTGGTGGCGGAACAACCTCCAACACTACTGCACCTTGTCCTGCATCCCTCCCAGCTGCCAATAGAGTGACCCAATGGGCCGTGAAAGACAGATAACGTCCCTGTCCATGCCTGCTGGACCATGAGTCAGCGGTAATATGCAACTTACCGCTGACCGCCCTGTCCAGCGAGGCATGGACATTGCCTTCCACATGCCGGTAGAGAGCCGGAATCGCCTTCCGTGAGAAAAAGTGGCGTTTGGGAACCTGCCACTGAGGAACCGCACATTGAACAAACTCACGGAAGGGGGCCGAGTCTACCAACTGAAAAGGCAGCAGTTGAAGTGCTAGCAATTTAGCCAAGCTAGCATTCAACCGCTGGGCATGTGGATGGCTGGGAGTAAACTTCTTTCGACGGTCCAGCAGCTGGGGCAGGGAAATTTGCCTGCTACAATCGGACGTCGGTGTACTGCAAGTACTTGGTTCTGACACACCTAATTCTACACCTTCAGTACTCTCAGAGCAGCTTTCAGAGAGGACTGAAGATATAGTGGGGTTGGAGATCCCAGCTGATGAGGAGCAAGGAGAGGTCCGCTTTGTTCTTTGGTGTGGGTCTTTAATGTGCGCTTGCCAATGAGCTGCATGGCAGGTCGACATATGTCTGGTCATGCTTGTGGTGCCCAAGCGGCTGATGTTTTGGCCACGCGAGATACGCTTGACACAAATATTGCAAATAGCAGTGGTGCGATCTGATGTACTCGTCTCAAAAAAGGCCCACACCAAAGAACTTTTGTGATAACGTGCAGAGGCAGCGCCCTGCACAGGCGGAGCTCTGCAGTGTGATTCAGTTGGTGTGCTGGCCTCTAGCTGGCCTCCGGAGGGCATCCTGCCTCGTTGGACATGTGCCGCCGCCGCCTCCTCCTCCTCCTCCTCCTCTCTCCCTTCAGGCACCCACGTGGAGTCAGTGACCTCATCATCCCCTCCCTCTTCACCACTAGAGCAAACCTGGCAGTAAGCTGCAGCTGGTGGAACAGTACTGCCAGATTGCTGTCCTTCAGCATCCCCTCTCTCTGCGCGCACACTACTGCCTTCCTCAAGCTGGGTATTATCATCCGAGCCTTCAAATCGTTGGGCATCCTCCTGGAGCATGTACCCAACACTGTGCTCAAACAGTTCGGGGGACTCCTCAGGAGGACATGGTGGGTCTAGGGAAGGGGTGCCTGATGATGCCATTGAGTACGCGTTGGCAGCTGCTCTGCCAGTACCCTGAGCCTGGGTGAGAGAGGATGAGGAGGATGAGGAGGGCTTGGTCATCCATTCTACCAAGCCTTCGGCATGATGCGGCTCAACATGTCCAGCTGCCGAAAACAAGGACAAGCGTGTCCCATGGCCACGTGACGATGCACGACCACGTCCACGACCAGCACTGTTGTCTCTAGAAACAGAGCCTGCTTGCCCTGTGTTCTTGCCTCGGGACTGTCTGCCTCTCCTTGGCGGTCTTCCAGGCATTTTAGTGGGTAGTGTATATTGTGCTGGAGTCACACAGCACACACACTAACTCCTGCAGATGGATGCCTTAGATGACAGCAACAGGGCCTTATGGCAGATAGAGGCTGCCTTAGATGACAAGAACTGGGCTGACACACACACACACTAGCTCCTATGTGTGCTGACACACACACACTAGCTCCTATGTGTGCTGACACACACACTAGCTCCTATGTGTGCTGACACACACACACTATGTGTGCTGACACACACACTAGCTCCTATGTGTGCTGACACAAACACACTATAGCTCCTATGTGTGCTGACAACACACTATAGCTCCTATGTGTGCTGACAACACACTATAGCTCCTATGTGTGCTGACAACACACTATAGCTCCTATGTGTGCTGACAACACACTATAGCTCCTATGTGTGCTGACAAAAAAATATAGCTCCTATGTGTGCTGACAACACACTATAGCTCCTATGTGTGCTGACAACACACTATAGCTCCTATGTGTGCTGGCACACACACACACTAGCTCCTGTGTGTGCTGACACACACACTCACACACACACACACACTAGCTCCTATGTGTGCTGACACAAACACACTATAGCTCCTATGTGTGCTGACAACACACTATAGCTCCTATGTGTGCTGACAAAAAAATATAGCTCCTATGTGTGCTGACAACACACTATAGCTCCTATGTGTGCTGACAACACACTATAGCTCCTATGTGTGCTGACACACACACACTAGCTCCTATGTGTGCTGACACAAACACACTATAGCTCCTATGTGTGCTGACAACACACTATAGCTCCTATGTGTGCTGACAAAAAAATATAGCTCATATGTGTGCTGACAACACACTATAGCTCCTATGTGTGCTGAGAAAAAAATATAGCTCCTATGTGTGCTGACAAAACAATATAGCTCCTATGTGTGCTGACAACACACTATAGCTCCTATGTGTGCTGACACACACACACACTATAGCTCCTATGTGTGCTGATAACACACTATAGCTCCTATGTGTGCTGACACACACACACACACTAGCTCCTATGTGTGCTGACAGACACACACACACTAGCTCCTATGTGTGCTGACAAACACACACACACACTATAGCTCCTATGTGTGCTGACATAAACACTATAGCTCCTATAGCTCCTATGTGTGCTGACAACACACTATAGCTCCTATGTGTGCTGACAACAAAAATATAGCTCCTATGTGTGCTGACAACACACTATAGCACACTATAGCTCCTATGTGTGCTGACAACACACTATAGCTCCTATGTGTGCTGACAACCCACTATAGCTCCTATGTGTGCTGACAACACACTATAGCTCCTATGTGTGCTGACAACACACTATAGCTCCTATGTGTGCTAACAAAAAAATATAGCTCCTATGTGTGCTGACAACACACTATAGCTCCTATGTGTGCTGACAACACACTATAGCTCCTATGTGTGCTGACAACACACTATAGCTCCTATGTGTGCTGACAAAAAATATAGCTCCTATGTGTGCTGACAACACACTATAGCTCCTATGTGTGCTGACAACACACTATAGCTCCTATGTGTGCTGACAACACACTATAGCTCCTATGTGTGCTGACAACACACTATAGCTCCTATGTGTGCTGACAACACACTATAGCTCCTATGTGTGCTGACACACACACACTAGCTCCTATGTGTGCTGACACAAACACAATATAGCTCCTATAAATTCCTGCCTGCCTGGGATGGGACAGAAAGTTATGGTACAATGCTGTACTAACAGCACTGCAATGGGTGCTACTGCAATGCTGTACTAACAGCACGCACACACCAGACTAATCCCCAGCAGCAGATAATGTCACACTCAGCAGTGCAATCAGCAGAAATGATCAGTATTCAATGAATCAGCAATGGTTTAGCAATGAATGAATCAATCAGCAGTCTGCCTATTCACTCTATCAAAGCCGGAACACATGTGCACTGGGCCGACGGCGCGGCGGCCTTTTATACAGTGGGGCGTGTACTAAAGCCCCTGAGCTTTAATTGGCTACAGGCGTCCTGCCTGTAGCCAATTATTGCTCTCCTCGCTGCCGGCGCTGTGATTGGCCAAGCATGCGGGGTCACAGTGCATGCTTGGCCAATCATCAGCCAGCAATGCACTGCGCCGGCCGCAATGCATTGCGGGCCGCTCGCATCACACGAATGTGATGCGAACGGCCCAAATCGTTCTGGGCTCGCCGAGCGGGCGAACGCCCGGTGCTCGATTCGAACGTGGGTTCGAACGAACACCGGGCCCATCCCTACTTATATAACTCCGCAAGTAAGCTCACTACAGACAGTATACACAGTCCTGTAATGTGTCACGTTACGCAGCGAAGTTTCGCCTCACTTAACAAGACCTGCAATTTGAAATGGTTAGCCTCAACAAATGTTGTGCTGATGATATTCTTAGCTGCGGCTGGAATACTATCTGCATAGGCCCTCTTTCATGTTTTTTTGTTCTTTACCATTTCTCTTGCAGGCCGGACAAATCCATGCAATAGACAAGAGATACTTGGGGGGCACACCCTAAAAAATGCATAAAGATGGTGCTGCCATAAGACCATACAACAGAACAAACATATTACAGTGCACACATGCAAAACTGACATTTACCTCCAGCAAGGCTATTCTTTTGTCTCCATTTGTCACCATTACAGTGGAAGTGTGGATGTGTAACAATTGTGGCTTCACCCGCCTATATGTTGTGATTATACCACTAGTCCCATCATACATTGATCTCTTAGATATGACGTTCTAACCATAGATCTCCTATACAAGACGTTTTGGCTACTGATTGCTAGTCTTCCACAAACATCATACATACCCCTACTTTACCACTATCATCACATGTGATACTATTCAGCCTTTTGTTTTTGATTACTCCCCAGTTAGTAAGGGATGGTTGCCAGCATCAAAGATGGCGGACAGAGCCTCACTCCTGCACATCAGAGTGAGGTTGAGACTATTTAATGGTGATTCGTCACAGTGTAGCCCGTTCCCCATTGAGAAAGACACATTTGTCGAAACTGGTCTGGGAGGGCACGCTGTGACGCCACCATACTACTGAGAGGAGGACGGGCTCCTATATTTGCCGGCCGGCATTTTTTACATGCACCATAACATTTGAATAAATGTAAGTGCTTCTTACTTTGTTTTAATAAATTGTTTTATCGGATTCACACTATGGGCTCCTTTCTTTCCTCTACTTCCCATATGGACCCCATGTGAACAAGTGTCTCCTTATACCTATGCTATTTGGAGTATCGATTGTCGCCCTAAAGTAACAGGAAGAACCGCATCCTTTGGTCGTCCAACTTATTAGCTGAGCCTTCTTACCTCGGCTTTTCGGTAAGCAGCCACTTTATAAGGGTGTCGGGCACTGTGTTCAACACCATCGCCATTTACAAGTCACCGGGTGCCTCTTCTGCTTACTCTAGAACATCAGGATCATCTCCTCCATTTTTATTTCTTTGTCTTCTCCCGTACATTGGGGAATAGTTTGCCTTTGTCCCTATCTCTACGCCTAGGACTTTGTGCTACTAGAGACTGTCAACCTAAGGGGACTTTGGTGTTTCTGTGGATAGTACAAGTCTTTATTGTTTAGGACAATATCTTGTATATTATTTCATACTGAGCATATGGTGATTAATGTATGTTTCCTGTTTTTGGCGCAGCTTCTTTTCTTTATATAACTTTGTGTGTGTATCCCACCTTGAGCAGCAGCCTTATTTGTTTTATTATTGATTATTAGGTATAGCGCGGTTTTTTATTTATTTCGTATACTGTGTGTTCTGATACCATCTACCGCAGCTGTTTTCCATTTACACCTTTGTCCCTTTATTTGGGATTTGCTAAACTCAAGGTTTACCAATTTATGCTATTTTGTCCTCCCGTTTTTTTGGGGTACCTCTTGTATCTATTGGTTTCACCCAATGGATGTATTTGATTTTAGAGCCACCAAGGTGGTCAACATTGAAGGGGTATTCGAACTGTACAAACAGGATGAGGATGACTTAAATGGCACATTCCTGAGGCTCAAGAACCTCATGATTTCTGAAAATCACACCAAATGGGACATAGCGTACCTTGAAACATACGTTAAGTACGGTATGGTCCCACGAAGTCTGAGGTGGGAAGTAGCCCCCCAAAGGGGCGATTTGGACCTGGAGGAATGGTACAAATATTTTAACCAGGCTGGGGTATCTTTTTTACGCTTCCTAGTGGAAAGAAAGTTGGCCAAATTATCCAAACTCGATGAGGAGATTAAAACGATCCAAACCTCTCTTGCCCCCATCAAAGGGAGTGATCAATACCAAGAAAAGTCACAAAGTCTATTGAAAACATTAGAGAAGGAGGATAAAGACCAAAGGGCCAAAAAGAAAAAGAAATATAACAGGGATTTGGCCGATTATAATGGTAATGTAGTCTTTGAGTGGCAAAAAAAACTGTTAGAAGACATTGCCAAACAAGGCAACTCTGAAATGGAGGTGGCTCAATCATCCCAGTTGGGGGTTGCTGTTGACACACCAACTCCCCTACCCAACAAACGCATTAACCCCAAACATCCCACCTACGGGGTTAATAATGGACACCAATCTCCCCGTAGGGGTAGAGGGAACAATAGAGGCTTACAATCACAACGGGGCAACTCGAGACCTTTTGTTCCCTCTAGACCCACCTATTTTGATCACACAATAGGCCCTGGGTACCTGGGCCCCCCACAATACAATGGAGGATATCCATCCCGGGGTAGACCTTGGGGCCAAACAACAAATCAACAAGGGAGGGGTCATATGGGAGACCAAATAGATGGTTGGACTTCTACCAATTATAGGGGCTTTGAGACACAATCCCCTTCTTTTGGTTACCCGGGAAAACAGGCAGATTGGGAATATGGCATCCCTACTAATAATGCCTTTTTCCCGTTGAGTGACATGAACGGACCAGATAGAGAGTTCACTTCTCGTCCATATTCCCAGCCCTATTCAGGTGAACTCCATCCCAATGGTCCGAATCGAGGACCCAATAACAACATGAGAGGTCCACCACAGTTGGGAGGACACAATGATTGGGGTTTTCCCAAACCACCCCAGGGAACCAAAAGATTAGGAGAAAGAGGAGAGGGACCAGAGGGGGGAGGCGGAACCGAGCAACCAAAGAGACAAAGAGTCTAGGAGGGAAGGGAATTTTTAACTTGAGCACTAAACCCCTATCTAAAGCAGAACAATCAATACTTGATAAGGGTTTAAAATTCGCACCCCCAAAAAGGTTAAACAAGTTCCACACTTATATGGATGTCCATAAATTTGTGCGAAAACTCAGTATTAAGAGACACATGATCAACAGTGTACCTTATAGTGACAGTAATAGGGGGACAACTGTGACCACGGGAGTGATTCACTCCGGTTTGGCAAACGCGTCACTTTTTAATCCCCCAGGAGGTTTGGCACCCTCCCTACGTGTGTTCAGGGATGTGGTGCTAAGGGACCTTGATAGAATAGAAACTAAGAGGGTTAGGTTGAAACAAACTCTTCAGGAGGGACTAGATTCACTCTGTAATAGAAATGACCTAGTCATTAGGCCAGCTGACAAGGGTGGAGCCATTGTGGTGTTGGATAGGGCAGACTATATGATCGAGATGCATCGCATTGTAGATGATGCTAGTACCTATGCCATCCTACCAGGAGACCCCAAGTCCCAATATACTAAGGAATTGGGAAGGTTAGTAAAGGAAGGAAAAGATATGGGCATTCTCAACTGTAAGGAAGCTTTATACCTTATCCCTAGGGCGCCACGCACGCCCATTTTATACTATCTACCCAAATTGCATAAGAGTCAGACTTGCCCCCCGGGACGTCCCATTGTTAGTGGGATTGATTCCATCACGTCCCGGGTGGGCAAGTATATTGACTCTTACCTACAACCTTTAGTGGTTAAACTGCCTTCCTTTATTAAGGACTCCAGGCATGTCATGAATCTTTTAAAAGATCGACCAGTAAGGAACGGTACTTGGATGGTGACAGCAGATGTCACCTCCTTGTACACGATCATCCCACATGAGTTGGGTTTTGAAGCCGTTCTGAAATATTTGGACAGCGATTCAGGCCTACCCAAGGAACAGATTGATTACATCATGTCCTTACTTAGATTTGTGGCATCATGTAACTACTTTTGGTTTAACCAACAGTTTTACAGACAGATTAAGGGGGTCGCCATGGGGGCTAAGTACGCCCCCAGTTTGGCGAATCTTTTTATGGGCAAGTGGGAGGAGGATGTCATCTATACTTTAAATGTACCTCAGTTGACCCTTTGGGCTAGGTACATTGATGACATCCTCCTCCTATGGGATGGCCATCTGGATGATTTGGAGATTTTTTTGAAATCCCTAAATAACAACGTCAGAGGCATAGAATTGAAATACGAGGCCAGTCAGACGTCAATTCACTTTCTCGATTTAAATATCTCAATTAGGGACGATAAGTTTGTCACCTCAACTTATTTCAAGGCGACAGATAGAAACTCCTTCATCCCCGTAGATAGTTGCCATTACGCCCCTTGGCTCAAATCAGTCCCCAAGAGCCAATATATACGACTTAGGCGTAACTGCTCAGATGTGAATGAGTTCTCTGCACAAGCTGGCGTCTTAACTGAACGCTTCCTGGAAAGGGGCTATCAGAAAGAGGAATTAACACAGGTTTTCAATTCCGTTAAAAACCTTGATAGGTCTGAGCTGCTGGTGGAAGGTGGTCCACGGAGACAGGGAAACTTCTGCGGTGGTGTTCCATTTATCACCACCTACTCAGTTCAACATAGGAGCATCAAAAAACTACTGAACACGCACTGGCATTTATTAAGCAATGACGCCATACTTAGGGATGTACTACCAGAGAGACCTCGGGTGGTCTTTAAAGGTGCTCCGTCCTTAAGAAATCAGTTAGCTCCAAATGTCATAGATCCACCTAAACGCACAAAAGGTTTTTTTGACCAGTTGACAGGATACTATAAGTGTGGCAGATGCAGGGTCTGTACATTAAATGGTATCTCACAGAAACGCACCACTAGTTTTAGTTGTACGGCCACTGGGACTAGCCACACCATTAAACCTATGATCTCTTGTGCTTCCACAGGGGTGGTTTATATGCTGCAGTGTCCCTGTGGCCTGCAATATGTGGGCCGCACCAAGCGCCCGCTCCAAGTGCGCTTGAATGAGCACATTTCTAATATAATAGCGGGCTTTCCGAAACATTCCGTTTCGAAGCACTTTTTGACACATCATAACAAAAACCCATCCAAGACTCTCTTTCTTGGGATTGATAAGTTTAAGCCCAACTGGCGAGGCAGTTCCCTAGTCAGAGAAATTTCAAAACTAGAAATGTCTTGGATACATCGCCTAAAATGTTACTCACCGTATGGACTAAATATTGATACGGATGTCAATGCTTTTATCGATAATTCCTGATATTGTTTTTTTGTTTGTTTTCATTATTCATACTCAATCTGATATGTGGGAGTTGGCTTCACTATAGCTAGGGGCCAACTTATATTTAATTTTATTATTCACTTAATAATATTTTCTCACACATGTTTTTTCACTAATTTCCTTTATATATTTTTATATATTTTTTATATTTTTCATCACATGATATATATATTCTTTTTCACTACATGATACATATATTCTTTATACGATATATACACTCTTCTCCTCGGGTGAGGAGTGTTATACTTATTCACTTTCTGCCACTTATTGGTGCAGAGATGTGCTACCACATGCATCACTCCCATCACTATGTTGGCTTACTGCATAATATTTTGCTTTACCAAATAGATATTACATTCCACTACGTCACAACATATGTCACTTTATGTTTTGAACACGTATTATATTCACCTTTTCAGAATTAATTCTAGGTATTTGGTATATAACATATAACATTACCAATTCCCCCACTATATGTTTTTTATATACTTCAATCGGATTTGGACTATATTTACTTTTTTTGACATTAATACAGTCATGCATTGATCCATATTCCTAGATCGTCCATCAAATATTTACCACCATTGTATATTTGTAGGTCCAAATTTGTGACCACAGTAATTTAGGTGCAATACTCTAATCTGTACTAAGTTAGATGGCCTTAGATTCGTGCCATGAGTAGTATGTCTCCTACCAAGGGTTGCTCGTTCCGTTTGTAAATTTATTAGGGAAACCCTAATTTACCTTGTGGTTCCCCTTATACAATTTATATTTTTTTATTTCTTTGTAATTTATATTATTTTTTTTTGCTATATTCCGCTCTACATCCATGTTGAATAACATGGGCAGGAAGAATTCCAGCTATGCCCCCAGTTAAAATGGCGATCGCGGCCTCTGCACAATAGGACGCTGTGTGGTGGTAGCCGCCGAGTCTGCCCGCATTGTACGTCCATTGCGCATGCGCCACGTGACGAGGATGTGACGTTCGCTATGCCTTTAGCCAACACGCCAGGTGGGACGGGGGCTTTTTACTGCGTCGGAGTCTAGTTGCGTCGTGACGTCGGCTCACCCCGCCCACATCGAGTGATCATACACCGCTCATTGGCGGATCCTAATGACGTGGTTTACACTGCGCCGGAGCGCAGCCACGCTGCAATGACTCTCCGCTCCGCCCACATTGAGGGAATGTAAACAATGGAATGCCAATCCTCATACAGCCAACTCATTCAGGTATGACTAGCAGCTTAGGCCCCCAATACCATTACAGTGGAAGTGTGGATGTGTAACAATTGTGGCTTCACCTGCCTATATGTTGTGATTATACCACTAGTCCCATCATACATTGATCTCTTAGATATGACGTTCTAACCATAGATCTCCTATACAAGACGTTTTGGCTACTGATTGCTAGTCTTCCACAAACATCATACATACCCCTACTTTACCACTATCATCACATGTGATACTATTCAGCCTTTTGTTTTTGATTACTCCCCAGTTAGTAAGGGATGGTTGCCAGCATCAAAGATGGCGGACAGAGCCTCACTCCTGCACATCAGAGTGAGGTTGAGACTATTTAATGGTGATTCGTCACAGTGTAGCCCGTTCCCCATTGAGAAAGACACATTTGTCGAAACTGGTCTGGGAGGGCACGCTGTGACGCCACCATACTACTGAGAGGAGGACGGGCTCCTATATTTGCCGGCCGGCATTTTTTACATGCACCATAACATTTGAATAAATGTAAGTGCTTCTTACTTTGTTTTAATAAATTGTTTTATCGGATTCACACTATGGGCTCCTTTCTTTCCTCTACTTCCCATATGGACCCCATGTGAACAAGTGTCTCCTTATACCTATGCTATTTGGAGTATCGATTGTCGCCCTAAAGTAACAGGAAGAACCGCATCCTTTGGTCGTCCAACTTATTAGCTGAGCCTTCTTACCTCGGCTTTTCGGTAAGCAGCCACTTTATAAGGGTGTCGGGCACTGTGTTCAACACCATCGCCATTTACAAGTCACCGGGTGCCTCTTCTGCTTACTCTAGAACATCAGGATCATCTCCTCCATTTTTATTTCTTTGTCTTCTCCCGTACATTGGGGAATAGTTTGCCTTTGTCCCTATCTCTACGCCTAGGACTTTGTGCTACTAGAGACTGTCAACCTAAGGGGACTTTGGTGTTTCTGTGGATAGTACAAGTCTTTATTGTTTAGGACAATATCTTGTATATTATTTCATACTGAGCATATGGTGATTAATGTATGCTTTTTTCCTGTTTTTGGCGCAGCTTTTCTTTTCTTTATATAACTTTGTGTGTGTATCCCACCTTGAGCAGCAGCCTTATTTGTTTTATTATTGATTATTAGGTATAGCGCGGTTTTTTATTTATTCGGAGTCCTCACCCACTCCCGGGCCTCACCGCCCAACAAGATTTGCAAGATTTTTAACTAACTTCAATTTAGTAGACACATGGAGGTCCAGGAATCCCATGTCCCAAGCATACTCTTGCTTCTCGGCATCCCATCACTTATTGTCCCGCATAGATCTTATACTACTATCTAAAATGCTACTCCTTAGACTGACAGATGTGGGATTCTCATCCCGATCCCTATCAGATCACTGCCCCTACTGGACCAAACTCTCATTGTCACATGCCCGTCCACCACCTACATGGTGTTTAAACCCCTATTGGTTAACTTTGTTTCCAGAAGAAGATGACCTTACGGTGGAGTGGGAACACTACTTTGAGACCAACACAGGCTCTGCATCACCACAAATAGTCTGGGAAATGTTTAAAAAACATGCCCGCATGACACTTAGCACGCGTATTAATAAACTGAAACGAGCATCCAAAGTAACTGTAGAAAAGGCCACAGAGCATCTCCTCATTGCTGAGAGGGCATTTCTGGATGACCCAACACCAGACAGGGCAAATAACCTCAAATTATGGTCTAGAACACTAGACCAACTACACTATGAAAAATCAAAACGTAAGCTCTTCTTCCATAAACAAAGGTCGTTTGAACATGGAGAAAGGGCTGGTAAGTTACTGGCATACATGGTACACTCCGAGGAGAGACCCCAGGTAGTAATTTCACTCACCTCTCCTGGGGGTGTGCTTGTGACAGAACCCGTCCAGGTGACATCACGGTTTAGAGATTTCTATGCCAATCTATATGCCACCACAGCTCCAGGTGACTCGACCATGATGGAGTCATTTTTGGCTGATCTGCCAATCCCTAAACTAACCAGGGAACAGACAGACGCACTTGAGGCCCCACTGACAATAGAGGAAATTAAAAGGGCAATGGCTGAATTCCCCAGATCCAAAGCACCAGGCTCGGACGGTCTCCCAGTGGAGTTCTACTCCACATACTCGGACTCCCTAGCTTCCAGACTACTCACACTATATAACGCCATATTCAACAGCTCTGAACTCCCAGCCTACATTTCAGAAGCCACCGTAGTACTGATTCCCAAACCTGGTAAGGACTCATACCTTCCAGAGTCTTACCGCCCTATATCTCTACTTCAAGTAGACGTTAAAGTATTGGCGAAAATACTGGCTATACGGCTCTATACTGTTATCCTTGCATTAATACACGTAGATCAGGCTGGCTTTATGCCAGGCAGGAATACGTCTTTTAATTTGAGGAGACTGTTTATCAATCTCCGGGCAGTGCATGACAACCCAGGATCCAGAGTGATTGTAGCCTTGGATACTGCCAAGGCATTTGACTCCGTGGAATGGAGCTACCTTTGGACCTGCCTAGAGAGGTTTGGGTTGGGCCCCAAATTTATATAATGGGTTCAGCTCTTGTACCAAAATCCAGTGGCGAGGGTATTGGCAAATGGTTGGCCTTCAGAACAATTTCCGCTTTCTAGGGGCACGAGGCAGGGGTGCCCTCTGTCGCCACTGCTATATGCACTGGCGGCAGAGCCACTGGCTATAGCCATACACACACATCAAAGAATAGTGGGCCTACAGAGAGGTTAGGTCACGGAAACCATCAGCACCTATGCAGACGATACCTTACTTTACTTTGATGGCTCATAAAATTCCCTGCCAACTGCATTAGCATTGATAGAGCATTTTGGGGTCTTCTCCGGCCTTCGGATTAATTGGGACAAATCCCAAATACTCCAACTTGATAGCTTCCCGCCAACTAATGATAAGGCCCTACTCCCTCTTAAGAGAGTGGACACCATTAAATATTTAAGGATCTGGACTACCCGAGACCCTGAATGAATGAATGAATGAATGAATAACTTGTATAGCGCTACAATGCGAACTGAATCGCCTCAAGGCACTGTATTGGCGTTTGGTTATCAGGCTTCTAGAAGAGGTAGGTCTTGAGTTTCTTCCTGAAGGCCTGATGGTTTTCTTCCATGCGAATGTCGGTTGGTAGAGCGTTCCATAGCAGTGGTCCCTGGACAGCGAATCTCCGTTCCCCCTTTGATTTATAGCGGGATTTAGGAATGAGGAGAAGATTTTGATTAGCCGATCGAAGACTGCGATTCGGTGTGTAGTGTTTTATTTTCTCGCGAAGGTATTGCGGAGCGTTTCCATGTGTGCATTTGTGGGTGAGGCAGAGGGTCTTGAAAGCGACCCGATTCCTTACGTTTAGCCAATGTAGGTTCCTCAGGGAAGGGGAGATGGATTCCCAGGGTTTTTTCCCTGTTATCAGTCTTGCCGCCGTGTTTTGGATAAGTTGTAAGCGCGCAAGTTGATATTGGGGTAATCCTATGTAAATCCTGCGGACTACATCTCGCTCAATATAACCCCAATCTTTGAAATGCTTAAGCAGAAGACTCAGATATGGGCCCGTCACCCCCTTGGGGTTATGGGTCGCATAAACCTGGTGAAGATGGTTCTACTACCAAAAATCTTATACCTGATCTGGCATTCGCCGGTATACTTGGTGCTCAGGCATTTCAAAGTAATGGAAACTATTCTTAAACCGTTCATCTGGGGCAACACTAGGCACAAGCTGGCATGGCATAAGCTAAAACACCCAACTGATCTTGCTGGAATGGCACTTCCTGACTTCAATACATACTATCTAGCGGCCCAACTCTCACAAATCTTTCATGTTGACAAAGTGGACAGAAGCAGGTTCCTGCACTGCCTATGCCCAAGATGGATGCAGCCCACTCAGGATCCTTTAGTGGCAATAGCGGGGGGATTGGAGGGCGAGGGGTGACTTTCTGACAACCGCTCCCTACTGTATCAATATAAGAAGATAGGGAGTATGGCATCAGATAAATTACACATTACACCACCGCATAAATATACTTCCCTATGGCACAATAGAACCTTACCAGAGTTTGACCTCATTCAAGATAGTGAGGTGTGGAGCTCCAGGGGCATATACTATTTGTCACACATTACTCAAAATGGGAAACTGAAGACCTTCGATAGCCTAAAAGCTGAATTTACACTACCGAACCACATGTTATTCAGATATGTACAACTGCGTCACGCCTTTCGTGCACAGTTCCCTCTAGACAACCTCACCTTAAATGACAATCCCTTAATGGCGGCAATAAAATATCCAGACCCTAAAAAGCTGATCTCTCAGTTCTACACCATGCTAACAGTACCACAGTCGACCACATCAGCTTACGCCCTGAAGTCCAGATGGGAGGGAGAAGTGGGCACTATAGAGGACGACAAGTGGAGTGACGCTCTAGATACGTGTAAATTAGTGTCCCCCAAATTATCAGACCGCCTAACTCAGATCTATATAATACACAGGGCCTACCTCACACCGCTCAGAGTTTCTAGGTATAAAAACAACCAACCGGCCACCTGTCCAATGTGTGACCTAGCTGTGGGCACGTTCTTCCACTTAATATGGCAATGCACCAAAATCCAGGCATTTTGGACACAAGTCGTGCCTCCTGGGTATCTTTTTGGACCCAGGGTTCAATAAATTCACCAAAACATTCTTGCATGAAACACTCTTATCAGCACGAAAGGTTATTGCCAGAGCCTGGATGAGACCTAACCCACCGGGACTCTCACATTGGATAGTGGAGGTTAATAACGCCCTACCTTACAAAAAACGTGTCTATTCTCATAGAGGATGCCCATCCAAATATGAAAAGATATGGGACAGCTGGCTTAAAGCCCCTGAAACATGTCTCCGATAGCGATGTGATATGCTGGGTTCCCTGGACCTCCCATTCCTCTTTTTTGTTTGTTTTTTCCTCTTTGTTTTTTTCTGGTGTCATCTGTTATTGCTCAATACTCTTATTTTCAATGGTTCCCCATAATGTGCATGATAATAAGGAAGATGAAAGGAGAAGGAAAGGGGTGTTTTTACCACGACATAGCAAGTATATTGTATGGACAGGACTAATTGTGCATGGTACTAGCAATACTGTCTCGTGTTGCTACATACATTAAGTAGAGATTTGAATATAAACCTCCTATAAACAATACTGATTACTATGTTTGGAGTTGTTAAAAAACCTATTGTTTGTATCTTCTCTGTTTGTTTGTTCAATAAAGCTTTGTTAAAAAAAAAAATAATATTATGATATAAAGACCCTACAAAATTTATATTAAACCCTTTGAATCTGGTACAGATTTAGAGGAGGAAGCCTGAGCAAAAAATTACACGGGGTCCCACCCCAAAGCCATGCTAGGCCCCTAACCTGTGCACACAGCCTGGAAGGCAAGGAAAGGGGGAGGTAGCTTCTGAACCATACCAGGCCACATGTCCTCAATAGGGAGGGTGGTCGATGTTGATAAGGACACAGGCCTCTTCCCTACGTCTCTGATAGGAGGACTCGGTGCTTTGATGTTTTCAGGAGGTTGTTTACAGCACCCTGCCTGCCACTCCCACCAGTTTTGAGCTGCCTGTATTGCAGACAGTGCACAGTGACATCATCACTGTGTCAAAAATAACATATGTAATGAAAAGCGAAAGGTTTTATTTAAACATTTTATTAGTATGTTGATAAGAGGGGAAAGGAGGAATTAAGGAAGGGAAAAATTAGTAGACTAAATTTAAGCTTTAAATTCCTTTTATAATTAAATTTCTCCAAATTAGGAAACATATAATTAATTGTTTGGTGGATAGAAAGTAATTCAAGTACCTAACACTACCCTGCAGTTAGGATGATCTTATATTCAAAGTAACAAATCAATCCATAACGTTTTTACTGAGAACCATTTTATGAAAGACAATAAGGCATTTGTTTTACCAAGGGAAACAATGTGCTATTAGGTCTTAGTTCATAATTTAATTTTGTCAAATGTGAAAGCTGTCATTTTTGCTAATTGCATGCTCCAAGAATGCCCTAGGATGTTTCCTGCTGTCCTTTATTCTTTTTGTTTAGTGCTTAGTATGGGAGACATATGGCGCAGATAGCCAATGTTTCCAAGCCTGGTATTGTTGACAACACAAATTGACAATGTCTGAAAACGACAAGTGGGTAATTCACATTTGTCATTTGGTGTTACCTAAATCATGTAACGATTACCATGTACATTATTTCCCACAATGAAGCCAGCTGGTACAGTTTCTGTAGATGTGAAAATGACATGTGCATGTTGTTTAAAGTAGCTCCTAGATTTTGTTTCTCATTTCATTTCCAGCACTGTTTTATGATGCAGAGAACCAGTGTGATTTTCTTTGTAACTACCAAATATGTGCATGTTACTGAATGGGCTAATTTAGGCTTAAAGAGGAAGTAAAATCTTATTTTTTAATTGTCTATAATAAGGCTTACCTGTAGGTACTGTGAATATTTCCTATACTTGCACAGTTTAGGAAATATTCAGAGTGAAAGCAGTCGATGACTTCATCGACACATGTGCTCTGAAGGTCTGGCTTACCATGCCAGACCTTCAGAGCCCGTGCCATAAACGGCAGCTCCAGTGACATCAACATGGCTCCGGCCACTCACAGTGTCTGAGACCACGAACCCAGAAGAAACACTGGGGAAGATGTCAGCTGTCTCAGTGGTGTGCGGGCGCCGCTGGAGGGCTTCTTTCTAAGGTAAGTATTTCATAATGAGCTGGTATGTGATGAATACTAACTCATTATGCCTTTGTCTTACATGTTATTTTTATTTATTTATTTTGTTCTCGGGTTTTGTGACTCCTTTTTTGTGTAATCCAACCAGCAATATTTTAGCCGTGCTTACATTTGATTGAGTGTGACATCACCTGATCATAAGTGACATAGTAGCTGATTGGGCCATGAAAAGCAAAAAGGAGACACAGAGGGGTTGGATTACTAAAATGAAAACGTGCAAAATCTGGTGCAGCTCTGCATAGAATACAATCAGCAGTCAGGTTTTCAACCCTGTTCACATCGGCACTATTTGATATGCGATTTGACATGTCAGATCACATGCCAAATAGCAGCCTATTGCCGGCAACGGCACTATCCCAATCAGTGCGACACCAACTTTGCGGCGCGGCACCAATTTTCAAAAGTAGTTTCTGCACTACTTTTGGTGACTTTAGGAGTGAAAATCAATAGACGTCTGTGCATGAACACGCACAGATGTCTTTCAAATTGCCCCCGAACTCGCACTGAAATGCGGCTTTAAAATTAGGCAATTTCAGCTGAACTCGCACAATTTCAAACCTGCGTTCAGTGTGAACGTACCCTTATTGTCAAAGCTTAATTAAACAGGCTAAAGTTAGTATCTGATTGGCTACCATGCTCGGCTGCACCAGATTCTGATTGCTCCAGTTTTAGTAAATCTCACCCAGAATGTCTGCTAATCATAGATAGGCATAATGACAGATAAAGCAAAGCAGCAGCTGATCATGATTTTAGGGGGTGTAGAAGAGGAAGAGTAGAAACTTATGCCCCGTACACACGATCGGACATTGATCGGACATTCCAACAACAAAATCCATGGATTTTTTCCAATGGATGTTGGCTCAAACTTGTCTTGCATACACACGGTCATACAAATCTTGTCGGAAATTCCAAACGTCAACACTTAGGACAAGCTGAGAAAAATTAAGTTCAATAGCCAGTGCGGCTCTTCTGCTTGATTCTGAGCATGCGTGGCACTTTGTGCTTCGGAATTGTGTACACACGATCGGAATTTACATGAACAGATTTTGTTGTCGGAAAATTTGAGAACCAGATCTCAAATTATGTGTGACGAAAATGCCGATTGAAACTGTCCGATGGAGCCTACACACGGTCAGAATTTCTGACAACAAGCTCTGAACGCACATTTTACGTCGGGAAGTCTGACCGTGTGTACGCAGCATTAGAATTCCATGAGGAGAAGAGGAGAGAGAAGCAGTAACTGTCTGTGAAACACTGGGAGATAAGGCAGTATAGAAGCTGATTGTAAACTAGGGAGGATACACAAATTAAGTAGAGTTGATCAAGGATGGGAGAAGGGGATAAGATGGAAGGAAAGCTGGTTGTGGGAAAAGTAAAAGAAAAAGAAGTAAAGTAAAAATGATCATAACTGTTGGGGTGGTATGGCAGAGACAGGTTTAGTCTAAGAGGAAAGCCCAGGTGGAAAGTATTATGACTGAAGAGTGAAGGTGGTGACAGGGGAACAAGGTCACCTTAAGCCCCTGCAATGGGAAGACCAAGAATCAAAATGTAACTCATTCAGTGACTGCAGGTGTAGGGCACTGTAAATCTCTGCACTGCATGCCAGAACCATAAGATGTTGAGTGGTATCTGCATAGTCCCTGTGCCAAAGTTATCCACTGCAATCAAGGGTAGCAATGCAGTTTGGAACACAGTCCTCTCACTGACTTTGATGTTGATAATTTCACCTGCTGCTTACCACTAATACTAGTAAAAAAATTATAAAAATGCCATAAATATATCCCCTATGTTGTAGACGCGATAAATTATGCGCAAAACAATCAATATAGGCTTATTGTGATTTTATTTACCAAAAATATATAGAAGAATACATATGGGCCTAAACTGATGAAGAAATTTGTTTTTACATTTTTTTGGGGGATATTTATTATAGCAAAAAGTAAAAAAAAAATATAGTTTTTTTTTCAAAATTGTTTTTTTTTTTTTGTTTATAGCGCAACAAATAAATACTGCAGAGGTGATCAAATACCACCAGAAGAAAGCTCTATTTGTGGGGAGAAAAAGAATGTCAATTTTGTTTGGGTACACCATTGCACGACCGCGCAACTGTCAGTTAAAGCGACGCAGTGCCGCATCAGAAAAAATGGCCTGGTCATTAAGGAGGCAAATCTTCCGGTCCTTAAGTGGTTAACGTGAAACAATAAAAATGAAAAATATAGTACCGGTGGGGTATATACCCTGTAAACCAACCTAACTGTAAAGTGCAATGTGACAATAAAGTGCCAAATATTAAAAAAATGTGCAAACTTTCACTCCAAACTATCACTCCTTAGGACATCAATAATGTTCCCAAAGACCACTATAAAGTGCAACGTGACAATGTGCCAAATATCAAAAAATGCATAAGTATATAATATTTCCAGAGTCCATTTCCATATGTCATATATATTCTCAAATTTTCATGCGTGCTTTATACTGGATCTTTACACCAATTCATATGCCATCACCACCTTCTAAAATGGGCACTCACCAGAGCCTAGAGAGAATTTTGCCTTTGGTTCATCTGGGATAACCACTCCACTGTCCTGGCTGTGCTCCAGCTAGTTTACCGCTAGGTACTCCTCATTTTTCCATATCAGTAATGGTATCCCATAAGCATTAAACATCCATCATTGCGCAACATGTATGCATAAAATGTTTATTTATCTTGACTAAAAAGTAAGTATTTACAATGTATAAAATGCAAACTCACATGTTGTAGTGCCTAGAGACCGGCACTGAGTCTGTCCAGCTATTTGTTTTATGGAATCTGTCAGGCCTCTCTGTTTCTCTATCCCGGTGTGCATTCCAAGCCTCGATCTGGTACGGGTCCGTGAACAGGAAGTGACATCCATAATTACCCAGAAGTCTTTACACGTTTCGCATACACACATGATCATCAAATTTGAGAATATATATGACAAATGGAAATGAACTCTGGAAATATTATATACTTATGCATTTTTTGATATTTGGCACTTTATTGTTAGGTTGCACTTTATAGTGGTCTTTGGGAACATTATTGATGTCCTAAGGAGTGATAGTTTGCAAATTTTTTTAATATTTGGCACTTTATTGTCACGCTGCACATAACAGTAAAGTTGGTTTACAGGGTATATACACTGTGAAGTTGTTGTATAGGATTTACACACCGTATTAGTGGTAACATTACACCAGTAAATGTTTGGATCAGCGCAGTTACTCTCTTTTTTCAAATACAACTTTTCCTAGACCTATGGTATAGGATAATTTAACTGCAGCAGATCAAATTATAAATTATTATTTATATATTATTTATATTTTTTTTGCGCCGGTGACACAAAAACTTTCAGTCTGTATTATGAGGCCACAATTTAGTGCACTCAGAACAAGATTAGAGATTTTTTGGATAAATTCTGGTGTCTGTTTCGCAAACTTTGGATTCAAGTCACAGGTGTGGAAAAATTATGCTTTAAATGTTGGTGGTGTCTTCACACCGTAACCCTATAGAGGTACTGTTGTTGAAAGCAAGAATAGGCATATTGCACACCACAATTCCCGGCTCAATTTTCCATGGCATTAACCACCTCAGGGCCTGCCCCTGCAGAGCTGCAAGAATCTCTGTTCCAGTGTGGCTCCTGTCCCCCAGACAGACCAGCTGAAGCACTGCATGGCATCTTTTAGCCTGACTTGAATAGCCCCTTGAATACTTGAATACCTCTGCTGCCTGATTACCTGTGCTTGACCCTCGGCCTGCCTACTGGACATTCTCTGAGTTACTTACTTGTGTTTGACCCCTGGCTTGCCTTTTGGACACCTCTACTGCCTGATTACCTGTGCTTGACCCCCGGCTTGCCTACTGGACATTCTCTAACTTACCTGTGTTTGACCCCTGGCTTGCCTTTGGACACCTCTTCTGCCTGATTACCTGTGCTTGACCCCTGGCTTGCCTCCTGGACATTCTCTGAGTTACCTACCTGTGTTTGACCCCTGGCTTGCCTTTGGATACTTCTATTGCCTGGTTGCCTGTGTTTGACCCTCGGCCTGCTTGCTGGACTATCTCCCACTCAGTGTTCTGGACTTGTAGTTCTCTCATGCTCCCGAGGGTCCTCCTTCAGTATATGCTTGGGTACCTCTGCAACCTCTACCTGATCACAGCTCAAGATGACTGGTCAGGCTTACTACCCTACGCGAGTTTGCCTATAATAATTTCTTGCATTCTGCCCATTAATCAGACGCCCTTCTGGCAAACTACAGTTATCACCCTTCTTTTCCTTCCAGATGTCCATTCCAGAGGTCCTACTCACAGGCTGCACAGACTGTCAAAAGTATCCAAGACAACTCCTCCGGATCCAACAGGCCATGAGGAATGCCACAGAAGGTTATGTAGTACAGTACAACCGGGGCAGAAGGAATGCCATGCCCTCTTTCCAGATTGGTGAGAAAAGTTTGGTTATCAACCGCTAATTTAAAACTCCCTTGTCCCTTCTCGGAAATTGGTCCCAGGTTCATCAGGCACAGCCCCTTTGAGGTCAAGAAGTGATCAATCCAGTGGCCTTTGAACTAGATCTCCCCAGTTCCTATAGGATTTCATCCAGTTTTTTCATGGCCCTCTTTGCTGAAAACCCGTAATTGCCATTTCTTTCCCTGATAGGCAGACGCCACTTCCTCCTCCCATCACCATCCAAGGAGAGGAAGAATTCGAGGTTGAGAAAATTCTGGATCTCCAAAGAAAAGAGTCTGTTCAATATCTTGTATAAATGGAAGGAAAGGGTATCCCCCAGAAGACTGCTTCCTGGGAGCCATCCGAAAACATTCATGCCCCTCGCTTAATCCTGAGAATATCATCCAAAGACATCCTGAAGTGGAGCATCCGGAGGCTGCCCTTAGGAGGGGGGCACTGTCAGGGAAATAACCCAGGCCTCTCCGCCGGTTCCAGGGTTGCGCACAGCGCTGGTTAGGAGCGGCGCAACGAAGGTACAGGTACGGCCGGTAACGGGTGCGCATGCGCGGGTCCGCGCAAAAAAACTCAGGTATCTGTCACAACAACCAGCCTGTACGCCTCACCGCTGCTGGTGCGCGGCGCTGACAGAAGACGTGTGCGCATGCGCAGCCCCCCCCCCCCCAGTTTGGTTTGCAGCCAGAACATGCAAACAGGCAAAAAATCTCCCCCCCCCCCCAGTTTGGTTTGCAGCAGAACATGCAAACAGGCAAAAAATATGTGCGAACACCGTTAAAGTCTACAGGATGCGAAAATGTAAAATCAAAAGTGACCATTTTAAAGGCTTGTATGCAATGTATTGCCATAAAAAGTGTTTGAGGACACAGGTTAAAGTGAAACAATAAAAATTAAATACTTCTTTAAACATCGTGCGGGGGGGGGGGGCACATCTTTCCCATGTTTATAACAGTACCACAGCAAAATAAAATTTCTAAAGGAAAATGTCATTTAAAACTGCTCGTGGGTGTAAAGTATTGTCTGCTCCCAGCAATATAGATAAAAATCATTGAAAAAAATGGCATGAGTCCCCCCCCCAGTCCATTACCAGGCCCTTTTGGTCTGGTATGAATATTAAGGGGAACCCCATGCCAAAAAAAAATAAAAATGGCGTGGATGCCATCCCCCAATATTAAGGAGAACCCTGCACCAAAATTTTAAAAAAATGGCGTGGGGGTCCCCCAGGCACTATATACTATACAGCATGCCCTATATACTCTGCAGAAAAAATGTGCCTTAGGTGTTGGTGGTGGTGCCAGAACACTGTAAGCCCTCACAGATACTCTTATTGGGCGCAGGAACGCCCCCTGCTTAACTATTATTTCAAAAATTTTAATTGCATGTCCCTGTTAAACAGGGGCAGAAAAATTGGATTTTGGTGGTGCCAGAACACTGTAAGCCCTCACAGATACTCTTGTTGGGTGCAGGAACTGGCCCTGCTTAACTATTATTTTAAAAATTTTAATTACATGCCCCTGTTAAAGGGGCAGAAAAATTGGGCCTTGGTGGTGGTGGTGGTGCCCTAAACCAAAAATATTGTTGGAAGCTAGCATCATCAAGATTGAGGAGTAATAGTATAGTCAGCATAGGCAGTCTTCAAGGGTTCCCAGATCCATAGCAAATTCAATCAGTTACATCAGCATCAGGTGCTTGATAGCTGCTGATCCAAGACTGATTTATTTTTATGAATGTGAACCTATCAACAGAGTCTGTGGACAGGCACACTCTTTGATCCATTACAAACCCTCCAGCAGCACTGAATGTGCATTTAGAAAGTATGCTGGATGCAGGACAGGCCAGTAGCTTGATTGCATATTGAGCAAGTTCTGGCCAGTGGTCCATCCTCAAGACCCAGTAACCCAGTGGATGCTCTGTTGGAAAGGTCTCCAAGTCTGCTCTTGCCCCTAGATATTCCTGCACCATATAATGCAGACGCTGGAGATGGTTGCTTGAACCGATCAGACCTTGGAGCTGAGGACTGAAAAATAGTTTAAAGGCATCGGTCAGCCGGCCACCTTCTCCACCGCTCTTCCTCTGACTGAATGAAGCCTCAGCAACACGTTGTCCAGCACCAGGAAATAGTAACCTCCCAGGGTCTGGAAATGCATTACACAAACCTTTCTTCAAGGCCTCCTGAAGATGTTTCATCCTCTGCTCCCTCTGCGAAGGCAGGATGAGTTCTGCAACTTTACCCTTGTAACGTGGATCAAGAAGGGTTGCCAGCCAGTAATGATCCCTCTACTTGATACCACAAATCCTAGGGTACTTTCGCAGGCTTTGCAGAATCAGGGAGGCCACGCAGCATAAGTTTGCAGAGGCTTTTGATTCTGAGTCCTCTGGGTCACTAAGGATCACATTATCCGTAACCACCTCCTCCCAGCCACGTACAACTCCTTGGGTTTCTGGGGACTGAAAACCATCCTTGAAGACTGCTGCTGAGTGTTATCCTCTACATCCATGCTGACACGATCCTTCCTCCTTCTCCTCCTGCTTTTATTCCTGTGTGTTTGGTGGGCCCGCAGGAATGCTATCTGAATAAAGGGGGGCCTTGAGAGGAAAGGAAGTCCTCCTCTTCCTCCCCTGTTCTGCCTCAAGTGCCCTGTCCATGATTCCACAAAGCATGTGCTCCAGCAGGAAGACTAGAGGGACAGTGTCACTGATGCATGCATTGTCACTGCTCACCATCCTTGTGGCCTCCTCAAATGGTGACAGGACAGTGCATGCATCCTTGATCAGTAGCCACTGGCGTGGCGAAAAGAAGCCAAGCTCCCCTGACCCTGTCCTGGTGTCATACTCGCACAGGTACTCATTGATGGCCCTCTGCTGTGTGTGCAGCTGCTGCAGCATTGCCAACGTGGAGTTTCACCTGGTGGGCATGTCACAAATGAGGCGGTTGGTGGGCAGGTTGCATTCCCTTTAAATGCCAGCCACTTGAGCACCGGCATTGTATGACTGGCGGAAATTACCACAGACCTTTCTGGCCTGCCTCAGGAGATCCTGCAAGCCTGGGTACCTGGTCAAGAACCGCTGTACCACCAAATTCAGGATGTGTGCCAAACATGGAACATGGGTCAAGTGTCCCTGTCAGAGGGCAGAGAGAAGGTTGGTGCCATTGTCACATACAACCATTCCTGGCTGAAGCTGGCATGGCGTCAACCACCTCTCAGCCTGCCCCTGCAGAGCTGACAGAATCTCTGCCCCAGTGTGGCTCCTGTCCCCTAAGCAGACCAACTCAAGCACTGCATGGCATCTTTTTGCCAGAGTGCTTGCGTAGCCTCTTGAACGCTTATGGAGCACCGCTGGTTCAGAGCACAAATCTGCAGAAGAGGCCATAGAGGAAGAAGGGGGTGGAGGAGAGAGCTGTGGCTGAATCACCACTAGCATTTTGGAGGTATGGTGGCAGAACAAGCTCCAACAACACTAAACCCTGTCCTGCATCCTTCCCAGCTGCCAGCGGAGTTACCCAGTGCACCGTGAAGGACAGGTAACGTCCCTGCCCATGCCTGCTAGACCATGAGTCAGCGGTAATATGAACCTTACTGCTGACCGCCCTGTCCAACGAGGCCAAAACATTGCCTTCCACATGCCGGTAGAGAGCCAGAATGGCCTTCCATGAAAAGAAATGGCGTTTTGGAACCTGCCACTGTGGTACAGCACGTTCCACAAATTCACAAAAGGGGGCAGAGTTTACCAGCTGAAAAGGCAGCAGTTGCAATGCTAGCAATTTGGCCAAGCTAGCATTTAGACGCTGAGCATGTGGATGGCTGGGACCGAAATTATTTTGATGGTTCAGCAACTGGGGTAGGAATTGGTGGTGTAATGCTAGCACTACTTGGGACACCTATATAGCAAGTACTTGGTACACCTATTTCTATACCTTCATTCCTCTCAGTGCAAGTTTTTGAAAGGACTGGAGGTATAGTAGGGTTGGAGATCCCAGATGAGGAGCAAGGAGAAGTCCGCCTTTTTCTATGATGTGGGTCTTTCAAGTGCTGTTGCCAATGGACTGCATGGCAGGTCATCATATGTTTGGTCAAGCATGTGGTGCCCAAGCGGCTGCTGTTCTGGCCACACTTGATCCGCTTCAGACATAGGTTGCAAACAGCAACGGTGCAATCTGCTGCACACGTGTCGAAAAAGGCCCACACCAAGGAACTTTTAAAAGTCAGCAGGGAGTCAGCAGCGCCCTGCACCTGCGGAGCTCTGCGGTGTGATGCAATAGGGTGGCTGCCCTTAAGCTGCCCCTAGAGGACATCCTGCCTCCTTGGAGTGTGCGTCCTCCTCGCTTTCCTCCTCTCTTCTCTCAGGCACCCAAGTACAGTCAGTGACCTCATCATCCCCTCCCTCCCCATCACTGGAGAAAACTTGGCAGTATGCTGCAGCTGGGGGAACATGACTGCCAGTTTCTTGTCCTTCTGTGGCACCCCCTCTCTCTAGGCTCACGTTGCTCCCTTCCTCAACCTGGGAACCAACATCGAGCCTTCAAATCGCTGCGCATCCTCCAGCAGCATATAACCGACACTGTGGTCGAATAATTCTGGGGATTCCTCCGTGCATGAAGGTGGGGGTACGAAAGGAGTGACTGTGGACAAGGAGCCGGTGGAATAGGCTGCTTTGGCAGCTGCGTTGGAAGGCAAACTACTCTGAGCCTTGGTGACAGAGGATGAGGAGGATGAGGACGGCTTTGTTATCCACTCCACCAACTCTTCTGCATGTTGTGGCTCAATAACACGGCCAGCAGCAGAAAAAAAGGACAAGCGTGCCCCACGGCCACCTGCAGAGGATGCACCATGTCCACGACCAGCACTGTTGACTGTAGACACAAAGGCTGCTTGCCCTTTTTTAGTGGCCTGTGAGCGCCTGCCTCTCCTTGTTGGCCTTCCGGACATGATGTATTTTTTGTTTTGCAACACCACGGGACACTGTATTCGATACTGTATACACCTCCTGAAGTGTATTAGAAAGTATACACCACCGAATGCACTGTATATATAGGCTACAATGAATGCAGAGTATATATATATATATATATATATATATATATATATATATATATATATATATATATGTGTATAATCTCGCCTGAAGTGTATTAAAAAATGTACACACTGTATTAGATACTGTGAACACCGCCTGCACTGTATTAGAAACTGTACAATGGCTGCACTGTATTGTATACTGTGAACACTGCCTGCACTGTATTAGAAAATGTACAATGGCTGCACTGTATTGTATACTGTGTACACCGCCTGACGTGTATTAAAAACTGTACACACTGTATTAGATACTGTGTACATCACCTGCACTGTATTATCAACTGTACAACAGCTGTACTGTATTATATACCAGAAGTGTTATATATATATATATATATATATATATATATATATATATATATATATATATATATATATATATATATATATATATATACCCACCGCCTGAAGTGTATTAGAAACAGTACACCATGGAATGCAGCATGTATAGAACATGCTGCAGCAAAAAATACATTTGAAATGGTTGCAATTGCAGAAACCCCACTATTTAAAATCAAATAAAGGAAAAAACTGTGTGGGATCCCCCCGAAATCCATTCCAGACCTTTATTCGAGCACGCAGGGTGGCAGGTCAGGAAAGGGGGGCTAGCGATCGACAATTTCCTTCTTTTCCATCTGAAGAAGCATATGTATACTACAATATACTGCAGTAAAACTACACTGGTTCACTTCAATATAATGCAGTAAAACTGCACAGATGCATTTCAATATACTGCAGTAAAACTGCACTGGTGCATTTCAATATACTGCAGTAAAACTGCACTGATGCACTACAATATACTGTAGTAAAAAAGCATTGACGCACTTCAGTATACTGCAGTAAAACTGCACAGACACACTAGAATATACTGCAGTAAAACTGCACGGACACACTAGAATATACTGCAGTAAAACTGCACGGATAGACTACACTGATGCTGCACTATAACAATATTCACACTGCACTGACACTCTACACTCACAATAGAATCGCAATAGCACACTGTAGCAGACTAACTCGCTAGCAGCAGTGAACAGAGCCATGTTCTATCTATCTCCACTTCTATCCATCTCCAGCGAATTGGAGAAAAGCCAATGTAGAACAAATATTTAAAAAGGGTCCAAAATACATCCCTGGGAATTACAGACCAGTTAGCCTAACATCAATATTATGCAAGCTCTTGGAGGGGATGATAAGGGACTGTATACAATATTTTAGTAATTAAAATGGTATTATTAGCAGTAATCAGCATGGATTCATGAATAATCGTTCTTGCCAAACCAATCTATTAACCTTGTATGAGGAGGTGAGCTGCCAACTAGATAAAGGAAGGCATGTAGACGTGGTGTATCTGGATTTTGCAAAAGCATTTGACACAGTTCCCCATAAACGTTTATTGTACAAAGTAAGGTCAGTTGGCATGGACCATAGGCTATGAGGAGGTGAGTTGCCATCTAGATAAAGAAAGGCCTGTGGATGTGGGTTATGTGGATTTGCAAAAGCATTTGACACAGTTCCCCATAAACGTTTACTATACAAAATAAAGTCCATTGGCATAGACCATAGGGTGAGTACATGGATTGAAAACTGGCGAGTTCAGAGGGTGGTGATAAATGGGGAATACTCATGGGTGGGTAGTGGGGTCCCACAGAGTTCTGTGCTGGGACCAATCTTATTTAATTTGTTCATAAAAGACCTGGAGGATGGGGTAAACAGTTCAATCTCTGTATTTGCGTATGATACTAAGCTAAGCAGGGCAATAACTTCTCTGCAGGATGTGGAAGCCTTGCAAAAAGATCTGAACAAATTAATGGGGTGGGCAACTACATGGCAAATGAGGTTCAATGTAGAAAAATGTAAAATAATGCATTTGGGTGGCAAAAATATGAATGCAATCTATATTCTAGGGGGAGAACCTCTGAGGGAATCTAGGATGGAAAAAGACCTAGGGTCCTAGTAGATGATAGGCTCAGCAAACAAAAATTTGGCATGCATTAAAAAGGGATTAATTCCAGAGATAAAATGATAATTCTCCCGCTCTACAAGACTCTGGTCTGGCCGCACCTGGAGTATGCTGTCTAGTTCTGGGCACCAGTCCTAATAAAGTGTCTGGAGGACATTAGTTATGAAGAAAGGTTGCAAGCACTGGGGAAGAGACGCTTGAGAGGGAATAAGATTTCAATTTACAAATAACATACTGGTGACTCCACAATAGGAATAAAACTTTTTTGCGGAAGGGAGTTTAACAAGACACGTGGCCACTCATTAAAATTAGAAATTAGGAAAGTGTGGCGCTAAAAAACTTTTTGTGTCTGGTAGGTAGCTGTAAACGAGAATCAAATCCCTATTACACTGCTATCGTCCAGATTTTTAGTGACTGATCACCATGCATGTAAGAATGGTGAAAACAATGTGAGTATAAGCAGTCCACGTCAGAACTGTCTATAAGATGCAAAAGACATTAGTGTTACTTATGACTTAACATAAAAGAATGGTGAAAAAAATATATATAAACGCTAAGGTATCAGAGTATTCAGAGAGTCAGTAGCATGCAATATAATGCAATTACTAATTAGCACTGTGAACAGAACCTCAGGACAAAAAAAATTTAGTGATCATACTCTACAAAAATAGACAAAAATATCATTCGTAGGAGCAAAAATATAGTGACAAGTGTTATGTCTAAAAACACATATTAGATTAGCTTCGTCTATAGATTCAAGAGTCCCAGATGGTAAGACTTATAGGTGATAGTGTACTGGTATTCCCAAAAACTGCTGTGTAATGTTCGTCAACGTAATATCCTCATATAATTTGGACAGCGTTTAGAACTCTATAGTATAAGAGTGGGATCTGGTACGCTTACCGTCAACGATGGACCCACTGACCTTTGGTGAGGGGTCAAATCAGGCTTAGGTATGCCGGTGGAAGATGTTTGCAGGGTGGTGAATCCAGATGGAGAAGGTAAGACTGGGCCGGCACCACAGTCTATACTCACCACACCTCCGTTCACCGAGTAGAGACCAAGATTTAGAAGGTTGCACTGGAACGCGGTTGTTGTAACCGGGACACCTCAATATGTCAGGATCATAGGAACAAAAGAGATAAGGTTATCTCTTTTGTTCCTATGATCCTGACATATTGAGGTGTCCCGGTTACAACAACCGCGTTCCAGTGCAACCTTCTAAATCTTGGTCTCTACTCGGTGAACGGAGGTGTGGTGAGTATAGACTGTGGTGCCGGCCCAGTCTTACCTTCTCCATCTGGATTCACCACCCTGCAAACATCTTCCACCGGCATACCTAAGCCTGATTTGACCCCTCACCAAAGGTCAGTGGGTCCATCGTTGACGGTAAGCGTACCAGATCCCACTCTTATACTATAGAGTTCTAAACGCTGTCCAAATTATATGAGGATATTACGTTGACGAACATTACACAGCAGTTTTTGGGAATACCAGTACACTATCACCTATAAGTCTTACCATCTGGGACTCTTGAATCTATAGACGAAGCTAATCTAATATGTGTTTTTAGACATAACACTTGTCACTATATTTTTGCTCCTACGAATGATATTTTTGTCTATTTTTGTAGAGTATGATCACTAAATTTTTTTTGTCCTGAGGTTCTGTTCACAGTGCTAATTAGTAATTGCATTATATTGCATGCTACTGACTCTCTGAATACTCTGATACCTTAGCGTTTATATATATTTTTTTCACCATTCTTTTATGTTAAGTCATAAGTAACACTAATGTCTTTTGCATCTTATAGACAGTTCTGACGTGGACTGCTTATACTCACATTGTTTTTCACCATTCTTACATGCATGGTGATCAGTCACTAAAAATCTGGACGATAGCAGTGTAATAGGGATTTGATTCTCGTTTACAGCTACCTACCAGACACAAAAAGTTTTTTAGCGCCACACTTTCCTAATTTCTATACTTTTCCCACAATCTGTCATATTGTCGTGTTGGCTGCTTTTCACTGGGGAAGCGCAGCTGTACCCACACATATATTTTTGACTAGTTTTTTTGACTTTTCAGCTGCAGCCTCCCGATTGGTTTAATATGATATTACCTTCTACACTGTTAGTTTATAACATTTTTTTGTGAAATACCTACTCACTGTCTAATGTTCTACTACACAATCGTAGAGATTCTTTGGTTTGATAATATCAGAGATCACATAGAGTGATACCATTATTTATACTGATAATTTTCATGTCATCAATTCTTTAATATCATTTACATTGGTAATTTTCATATTATCGATTTTTTAATAGGTATTATTAACTTTTCAGCACTTTACCTACCATCCTGGGAGATTAGTTTTGTTGAACACCATTATCAGAAATGGATGTTTTTGATTACAGAACAAATCGCTCACTCAGTACCGATGGTGTCTTTACCCCCACCACCGCTGACTCTGAGCTTGCGGGTGCATTTCTGAGACTGAAAAATCTAATGGTCTCTGAGATTCACCTAGAATGGGATATTGCTTTTTTAGAACAGTACGTCAAAGAACGCATGGTTCCCCGAGGGCTGAGATGGAATATACATCCCCAAAAGGGAGACATGGAATTTGACGTATGGTTCAATTATTTTAATGAGGCCGGTATTTCCTTACTGGGATTCCTCATAGATAAAAAACGTTTAAGGAGAACAACCATTGACAAGGAAATTAAAGAGATTAGAGAGAAACTCCTCCCACAAAAAACCTCGATAGAATATACCACCCTGTCCACCAATTTAAAAAATCATCTTGAAAAAGAAGAAAGAGAACAGAAAGTAAAGAAACAGAAAAAATATATGCGAGATAATACAGACTATAAAAATGGTCTGGTCTTTAGCTGGCAGTCTAAAGACCAGATGTCGACTATTGCAAACATTGATGAACCACCCATGGAGGTTTCCAATCAATCTGAACCCAGAATCTCTCTCCTAAAGGAGACTCTATCAACTCAAAATAGAGGAGAAAGGAATGTTTATGAGTACAGACAATCCCAACCTACCACCAATTATATGCCAACACCCCGACACGGTCCTCCCCAAAATGGAAACAATAGAGGGAGGGGTAATAAAGGAAGAGGTAGAGGTAAAAAAGATTCAGTACCCCATCACGAGTACCCAAATCAGGATTACTCACCAAGGCGAGATAATTCTTATTACAATGATTACCATAACCCACCCAATTATAGAACCCCTATATACACCCATAATAGGTTCTCTCCTCTCAGGGGACAGGCACCTAGGGATGATTACAACTCTCAATACTCATATAATGAGAGGGAATATGGCCAATTCAACAGGTCACCATATAATTACAATCAACATTTGCCTAGACCTGCTAATTCACAGGGTTTTCCCAGAGAACTAGAAAACCACAACAGAAAACCAGAACAAAACGGGGCTGCAGAGGGGGGAGGCGCTCCAGGGAAAAGAAAACGAGTTTAACTAATAGCGGCATATTCAATTTAAGTAACGTAATACTTTCAGAGGCCGAACAAACAGTCCTCGATAAGGGCCTGAAATTTGTCCCTTCAAAAAAACTCAGTAAATTTCACACTTTTATTGATGTTCAAAAATACGTGCGAAAATTGAATATACAACGCTATATACTTTCCAATCCCAGGAATAGTCTCGTTTCCAATTTCCCTTCAAACACCATACATTCAGGTTTAGCCAACCCCTCTCTTTTCAACCCTCCGTGCTCGGTTGCACCATCAATCAAGGTCTTCAGAGACTTAGTATTAAATGATTTAGAGAATCTTCCAAAGAAAAGAATACACGGGAACCCAGATATTAAAATAGGACTCAAGTCCTTGTGTGAACGTAAGGATTTGGTTATCCGTCCGGCGGATAAGGGGGGGGGGATCGTTGTACTCGATAGAATAGCGTACCACACTGAAATGATGCGTATCTTGAGTGATTCGACTACATACTCCCCTTTATCAAAAAACCCCACATCCGACTTCAAGAAAATTCTCATTGACCTGGTAGATACCGGGGCACATTTGGGGATCTTGGACAAAAAGGAAAAAAGCTATCTCATACCTGTAGCGCCAAGAATACCCATTATGTACTATTTACCTAAGGTACACAAAAATGTCATTAACCCTCCTGGTAGGCCAATTGTGAGTGGCATCGATTCCATCACCTCCAGGATTGGAAAATATATCGATTTTTACCTGCAGCCCCTAGTTAAGACCTTACCTTCATATTTGAAGGACACCAGAGATACCATCTCAAAGTTACAAAAGGTTACGTACAGCAGTGACCTTTTGATGGTTACTGCTGACGTCACTTCTCTATATACATGTATCCCTCATGATTTAGGGCTGAAAGCGGTTGACACTTTTCTTGGTCGCAATAAGGCCATCTCTCTTACACAAAAGAGATTTATAATGGACCTGTTGCACTACGCAACCAAACATAATTATTTTTGGTACGATGGCCATTATTATCTTCAAACTAAGGGAGTCGCAATGGGCGCCAAGTTCGCCCCTAGTCTTGCCAACATTTTTATGGGGAAATGGGAGGAGGATGTCGTCCATGTTCTGGACCCTCCACAACTTGTGTTTTGGTCCAGATACATCGACGACATCCTCCTCCTATGGAAGGGTTCTATGGATTCTCTTAAAGATTTCATGTCTGTGCTAAACGACAACAACATTGGCATTGAGCTTTCCTACGAGGCTAGCACCTCCACTATTCACTTTCTTGACCTGGAAATCAGTGCCAGCGAAGGTCATATCTCGACTAAAACTTTTTTTAAACCGACCGACCGGAATGGATACATTCCGGTCGATAGCTGCCACCATGCCTCATGGCTAAAGTCAGTGCCTCGTAGCCAACTGATGCGTATTAGGCGTAACTGTTCTTTTCTTCCTGACTTTTTCCATCAAGCGGATATTCTCAAACAGAGATTTCTCGATAGAGGTTATGTAGCAGCACAAATAGAGGACGAAATTCATAAAATCTCTATGATCGATCGTGACACTTTATTAGTGGAGAACCCTCCAAAAAATAAAAATAAAGAAAACAAACATAAGTGGTCTTTTGTGACCAATTTCTCAGTCCAACATAGACAAATTAAAGAAATCATGGCCAAACATTGGAAGATTCTCAAAAACGATCAGGTATTGGGGCCCCTACTGCCCGACAGAGCAGGTGTGATATATAGAGGTGCCACGTCTCTTAGGGCAAAGATCGCCCCCAACATCATTGATCCCCCCTGTCCACCCACTTTTTTTCACAATATGAAGGGGTTTTACCCATGCCGCAAATGCAACGTGTGTGTTAATAACACATGTCGCAGGAAATGCGATTCCTTTAGGTCTAGTGTGACGGGTAAAACCTACGATATGAATTGTTTCACAACATGCCACACTAAATACATTGTGTATCTCATCACTTGTCCGTGTGGGAAACAATACATAGGTCGTACTATCAGGACTTTCGCCATCAGAGTAAATGAACATCTGGCTGCTATCAGGGCGGGGCGTACAAATCATAGTGTCCCAAAACATTATCTGTCCTGCCATAATAGGAACCCAGAAGGTTCAAAATTCCAAGTTATTGACAAGTTCACAGCCCACTGGAGAGGCGAATCTAAGATCAGAGGTGTATCAAAACTTGAAACGTTTTGGATACACCAGATGAAGTGTTATACCCCACACGGGATGAATGTAGAGTGGGACATTAATTCATTCATCAACCGTTCATAATGTATATATTTTTTCTCCATTCCCCACTCCTATTTCTTCATAATTTTTTTTCATCATTCACATATTTTTATATTTTTTATATATATCCAGTGTTCTCTATCTGCATCAATTAGAACATTCCGTGATCCTATTATTGGATTATTGATCCATATACTTTACAGTTCATAAATGTGAATAACGAACTGCAGGTTAACACCAGGTTAATATTCTGGTTGATAAGTCTTTTGTTCTATTCATATTAGTTATAATTTTTAGTAATTTTCATTATGGCTCTTGTAATACTGACGTCATTATATGTTGTTAAGATTTCGTCTATTCAACATTATAACATATTAACATCATGAGGAGTATTTTCATAGATATCTTCCTAGATATTATTCTCATATGTAGTTACTGCCTAGTGACACGTATATGCTAATTATCTGATGATACCCATGTATGTTATGTTAAGTATTTGGCGATTTGGACTAGTCAGACTCCGGTTTTTTTCTAATTCCAAAAGCATTTTTCTCGAGTCCATATATTTCACAATAGTTAGTCTTTTTTAATGTGTCTGTATTATTATTATTTTTTGGATTTTTTGTCTTTTAGCAAAGTATCGTCATATGGTCGGTAAGCGATGTATGGATGTGTTGCAATACATTCTGTAATACATTCTGGGACACATTATGCGTACCCGTCACGTGATCCCATTGTTTATCTTATTTGTCTCATGGGAGTTACACGCAACGTTCATTGACTGTGTGGGCGTCACGTCTGTCGACGCTGCGTGCTGACGTAGATGGGCGTGCTTCCAATTACAATGCGATCACCGATTGGCTGTGCGCCATCGTCGTCACTAAGTGTGCGCCACTGCGTGATGCGCAGATGGGCGTGCTCCAAGTGCAACGCGGTCACCGATAGGTTGGGCGCCATTGTCGTCACTGTGTGCGCGCCGCCACGGGATGCGCATGCGCCGTTCGCGATGTACGTTGAGCGGTCTTAGATGGCTACGGAAGCCATCCCGACCTCCACGTGACACCATTTCCTTCACATGAATGACGCACACCCCCCGTTTTTCGCGCCCAAACCCGCATGGCCTGTTCGCGCCCAAACGAATGGACTGTTGTGGCATTCTCTGGGAAGGTGTGTGCATGATTGTTTGGCCCAATTAACCAACCATCATGTCTATATGCACACAGACTATCGGACAGTCCAATCCAACTTGTTTTGGTCATATTGGACCCTCCCAGTCCGGTAAGTTGCCACCCTGTTTTTGTAATTCTAACCAATCCTTTGACTGTTCAACCTATGGGAGTGTACAACCGGAAGTGTGACTACTCCCATTGCACTCAGGTGTTGGTCCTTGTATGTTTTATATAGTGGTATATATATATAACGCAGAGGTGGTGTACTAGCCTATGCCCCTGTTGAAGTCTTGTAAGACGAAACGCGTAGGGCGGATACGCTATACTCACTACCACTGCGTCTTTATTCTGATACATTTCTTGATTTGTCTTTGTTTTTATTCTGAAAATTTTTACTTGACAAACAAGAGTTTTTAATAAATTTATTCCGTCACCGGATTTATTTACACTATGAGGAGGTTCTCCTTATCTCTTTTGTTCCTATGATCCTGACATATTGAGGTGTCCCGGTTACAACAACCGCGTTCCAGTGCAACCTTCTAAATCTTGGTCTCTACTCGGTGAACGGAGGTGTGGTGAGTATAGACTGTGGTGCCGGCCCAGTCTTACCTTCTCCATCTGGATTCACCACCCTGCAAACATCTTCCACCGGCATACCTAAGCCTGATTTGACCCCTCACCAAAGGTCAGTGGGTCCATCGTTGACGGTAAGCGTACCAGATCCCACTCTTATACTATAGAGTTCTAAACGCTGTCCAAATTATATGAGGATATTACGTTGACGAACATTACACAGCAGTTTTTGGGAATACCAGTACACTATCACCTATAAGTCTTACCATCTGGGACTCTTGAATCTATAGACGAAGCTAATCTAATATGTGTTTTTAGACATAACACTTGTCACTATATTTTTGCTCCTACGAATGATATTTTTGTCTATTTTTGTAGAGTATGATCACTAAATTTTTTTTGTCCTGAGGTTCTGTTCACAGTGCTAATTAGTAATTGCATTATATTGCATGCTACTGACTCTCTGAATACTCTGATACCTTAGCGTTTATATATATTTTTTTCACCATTCTTTTATGTTAAGTCATAAGTAACACTAATGTCTTTTGCATCTTATAGACAGTTCTGACGTGGACTGCTTATACTCACATTGTTTTTCACCATTCTTACATGCATGGTGATCAGTCACTAAAAATCTGGACGATAGCAGTGTAATAGGGATTTGATTCTCGTTTACAGCTACCTACCAGACACAAAAAGTTTTTTAGCGCCACACTTTCCTAATTTCTATACTTTTCCCACAATCTGTCATATTGTCGTGTTGGCTGCTTTTCACTGGGGAAGCGCAGCTGTACCCACACATATATTTTTGACTCATTAAAATTAGAAGAAAAAAGGTTTAACCTTAAACTACATTGAGGGTTCTTTACTGTAAGAGTGGCAAGGATGTGGAATTCCCTTCCACAGGTGGTGGTCTCAGTGGGGGGGCATGGATAGTTTAAAAAAACTACTAGATAAGCATCTGAACGACCGCAACATATAGGGATATACAATGTAATACTGACATATAATCTCACACAAAGGTTGGACTTGATGGACTGTCTTTTTTCAGCCTCACCTACTATGTAACTATGTAATATCACACTACAAATGGCTCCTCTGGGAAGAAACCTTTTGTAGTGTGGGGTGGGTCTATGAGCTTAAAGTCACACTAAAGGTTTTATTTTTAATTTTTTTAAATAACAAACATGTCATACTTACCTCCACTGTGCAGCTTGTTTTGCACAGAGTGACACCCAAAAGGCGTTTTCTGGGGTCCCCCAGCGGCTCTCCTAGCTTCTCCCCATCTCAGATGACCCCCTGGGAGAAGTACTTTCCCGGGGGGTTTCCTAAATCCAGCATTCGGCCCCGCCCCCCGGCGCCCGCATCATTGGATGCTCCGCTGCTATCAATCTATCCAATGAAGAGCTGAGAAGAGCCGAGAAGCCCGGGCAACAATCGAGTGCGGGACTTTCGAGGGCTCAGGTAAGTAAACTGGGGGGCTGGGGGGCTGTTAATCATCAGATGTTTTTTCACCTTAAAGCATAGGATGCATTAAGGTGAAACATGAACCTTTACAACCCCTTTAAGTCATCATGACTTTCTACAATAATGGCTCTGACAGTGTTCTATGCCCTGAATGGGCAAAGCCTTCATTGCTTTAGCCAATCAAGGCTTAGAATGCACTGTGCAGCATGCAGTGCTTTGTGGGGCGCTCGGCGGGCGAACAAATGGTCGAACACCCTGCTAATTCGGGTGTTTGCCTGAATGGGTGAACATACAATGTTCAGGCCAAACTTATGCTCGGCCCGAACCATTCGCTCAACACTAACTGATACTAGGACCACCAATGCTGGGGAAAAGGAAGCAATGATTGTCATGGGATTGTCTCCC
This sequence comes from Lithobates sylvaticus, assembly GCA_028564925.1. Lineage (NCBI taxonomy): Eukaryota > Metazoa > Chordata > Amphibia > Anura > Ranidae > Lithobates > Lithobates sylvaticus. Next base: position 289,647,830 of record CM053030.1, read on the forward strand.
CACAAAAGAGAAATCAGTCTGGCCCGCCAATGCTCCCTCCCCAGGAGAGTGAGGCTGCTAGGAACATCATATGTGAGGACACAAGAAGCTGGCATCCAGGCTTGCCAAGCATATAGGAGTTTTACCAGACAGTTTTCTCATGAGAAGTCAGTGCGGCACTATGCAGTGCTCCAATAGGCTAAGAGCCTGTACAGCCTGACATTGGCCCCCATAGCCAGGAGACTAAATTGCTGTTGTCTGAGCAGAGACAGACTCTGGGTCTGAGCATACTAAAATAGCCAGGAGCTTTGGGTACTTTGTTATGCTGTGTAATGGTGAAAAACGCCTATTAGGGCCATCCTTCTGTAAAATAACTTTTGTTGATAAAGAAAACTGTACAGAAAGACCTTAAATGGAAGTTGGTGAGTATTCTGATTTTATATATATCTTTACAATCAGAATACTTATAGACATATTTGTTCCTTAAAATTTACTATTTTTAAACCAAATAGTAGTTTTGAAATAGGAAGGGGGATCTGAATCTTGTTATATAAACTGCCTGTAAATGATTTGTTCATTTCTTTATGCTGAGGGGGCAGTGGGTATGGCCAAAAATGACATGTGAACAGATGTGCTTCACAGGTCTCCTGGTTAAGATTCTGTATTAATCCATTCCCCAGATCAAGTACTCAGCCTGCATTAATTGTTTCCATTCTAAAGTACCCTTGTGCGTCCTTGTGACACAAACGATCTTGTTCTGGCATCTGCCATGACTGATAAAAACAGAGAGGGTATCTCTTCATTGGAGAGTCAAGATAGTGGCAGTGTAGGCCTACCATAACAGCCACTGAAGCATGCTGATGAGAATAAGGATGCACAGCCTAGGTCTACCAAGGGTGCTTGGACTAAAAGTGAAGGGACAATGTGGGACATGCTTTACTACACACAGCTGTGGTTATTTCAGCAGCTCGCAACCTGTGGTAATTGAGCAATGAACAGTGACAAGTTTACAGCGGGGAGTCAGATCGAGTGGTTTTTGGGGCCTTGTGTCATTTAGACCCAGATGCAGATACTGCTGAGAATTCCACAGTAAATAATTGCTACAAGCAGTGAATGATTGCACTGCCTCAGTTAACACTGTTAAGGATCACATAGGCAGTCAGCAGGGTGAACTGCCTTTGATGCACCAAGGTCTACAAAAGTTCCATGAGAATACTACACACAGTGGAAAGCAGAGTTAGTGTTATGGGGGATAAATTGCCCCAATCATATAATTAAATTTCAGCCTTGCTTACCTTGCAGATGTGAGGTCATATCACTCTGGTAAGCACTATCTCACTTATTACACTGATCACTGATGGCAAGATTCCTACACTTTCCTCTGATGCACGAACGTTGTGTGAAACAGACACGTAAACCCCCTAATATATATATATATATATATATATATATATATATATATATATATATATATATATATATATATAGTCTAGCCAAGCCTATACCTGACTGTAGGCCATTCCTGGAGTGCATGTTCAAAGACACTTTCAGGCAGGCGACTCAGTGAGCTGCAGTTCATAAAATATATATCCACTGCATTGTAGTCCAGCCAAGCCTATACCCGACTGTAGGCCATTCCTGGAGTACATGTTCAAAGACACTTTCAACCAGGTGACTATATATATATTAGTCTAGCCAAGCCTATACCTGACTGTAGGCCATTCCTGGTGTACTGTTTTTAGTAAACTTCAGGCGTTGTTTTGCTAATCTAATTGTACAGTATGTCTGGAAGGCCACCAAGGAGAGGCAGACGCTCACAGGCCATTAAAAGAGGGCAAGGAGGCTCTGTGTCTACAGCCAACAGTGCTGGTCGTGGACACGGTGCATCCTCAGCATGTGGCCGTGGGGCACGATTGTCCTTTTTTTCGGCAACTGGCCGTGTTGAGCCACAACATGCAGAAGAGTTGGTAGAGTGGATGACACAGCCGTCCTCATCCTCCTCATCTTCTGTCACCCAGGCTGCAGTCTCCCAATGCAGCTGCCAAAGCGGCCTCTTTCATTGGCTCAATGTCATCAGTCACTCCTTCCCTAGCCCCACCATCATGCCCTGAGGGGTCCCCCGAACTGTTTGACCAAAGTGTAGGGTACATGCTGCAGGAGGATGCGCAGCGTTTTGAAGGCTCTGATGATGGTACCCAGGTTGAGGATGAAGGCAGTAACGTGAGCCCAGAGAGAGAGGGTGCCCAAGAAGGACAAGAAACTGTCAGTCATGTTCCCCCAGCTGCAGCATACTGCCAGGTTTGCTCCAGTGGCGAGGAGGGAGGGGATGATGAAGTCACTGACTCTACATGGGTGCCAGATAGAAGAGAGGAGGAGGAGGAATCACATCTCCAATGAGGCAGGATGCCCTCCAGGGGCCAGCTTAAGGGCAGGCAACCGACTGCATCACACGGCAGAGCTCCGCATGTGCAGGGCACTGCTGACGTGCGTTTTTCCAAAAGTTCTTCAGTGTGGGCCTTTTTTGAGACGTGTGCAGCAGATCGCACCATTGCTGTTTGCAACATATGTCTGAAGCGTATCAAGCGTGGCCAAAACAGCAGCCGCTTGGGCACCACATGCTTGACCAGACATATGTCGAGCTCCCATGCAGTCCGTTGGCAACAGTTCTTAAAAGACCCACACCAAAGAACAAGGCGGACCTCTCCTTGCTCTTCATCAGCTGGGATCTTCAACCCCACTATAACTCCAGTCCTCTCAGAGACCTGCACTGAGAGGAATGAAGGTGTAGAATTAGGTGTCCCAAACACTTCTGGGCAATCTGCTAGCGATACACCAACATCCAATTGTAGCAGGCAAATTTCCCTACCCCAGTTGCTAAACCGGCGAAAGAAATTCGATCCCAGCCATCCACATGCTCAGCGGCTGAATGCTAGTTTTCCTAAATTGCTAGCTAGTCCCCAAACACAAAAATTTTTTCTGGGAAGGCCATTCCTGCTCTCTACCGACATGTGGAAGGCAATGTCTTGGCCTCGTTGGACAGGGCGGTCAGCGGTAAGGTGCATATTACAGCTGACTCGTGGTCCAGCAGGCATGGACAGGGACGTTACCTTTCTTTCACAGTGCACTGGGTAACCCTGCTGTCAGCTGGGAAGGATGCAGGACAGGGTGCAGTATTGTTGGAGCTTGTTCCGCCACCATGCCTCCAAAATGCTGGTAGTGGTGATTCTGCCACACCTCTCTTCTCCACCCCCTCCTCTTCTTCTTCCTCTATGGCCTCTTCCTGTGCAGATTTGTCCTCAGAAACCAGTGGTGCTCCGTAGGCGTTTTAGGGGCTACACAAGCACTCAGGCAAAAAGATGCCATGCAGTGCTTGAGTTGGCCTGCTTAGGGGACAGGAGCCACACTGGGGCAGAGATTCTGTCAGCTCTGCAGGGGCAGGCTCAGAGGTGGTTGACGCCACACAAGCTTCAGCCAGGAATGGTGGTTTGCAACAATGGCACCAACCTCCTCTCCGCCCTCTGACAGGGACACGTGTAATTACAAGTTTTGCTGTAATATTTTGCAGCAGCGCTCGTTCCTGCGCTCAACAAGAGTATCTGTGAGGGGTTGCAGTGTTGTGGCACCACCACCACTGCCTAAGGCCCATTTTTCTGCCCCTGTTTAACAGGGGTGTGTAAATACAATTTTTGATCAAATATTTAACAGCAGGGCTCGCTCCTGCGCTCAGCAAGCATATCTGTGATGGGTTGCAGTGTTGTGGCACCACCGCCTAAGACCCAATTTTCTGCAGAGTGTATAGGGCAGGCCGTATAGTATATACAGGCGGTCCCCTATTTTCAAAAATCTGACTTGCAAACGACTCCTACTTACAAACATAGGGAGACAACAAGAAGTGAGAGGAAATCTACCCCTAGGAAGGGAAATTCTCTCCTGTAAGAGCTAATATGGGAAAAAGGTGTCTCCTTGATGCCCAGTACAAGGAAATTGAAGGAATATTCAAGCAACATTGGCATGTATTGTTACTAGATAAAAAACTAAAAACCGAACTACCATCTACACCGCAGTTTATATATAGGAAGGCCACGAGTTTTGGGGACAAAATTGTGCGTAAAATTGTCGACCCTCCTAAGAGACCACCAACGTTTTGGGACCGAAACGGTTTTTATGCATGCAGAAGATGCAAGGCGTGCCGAGAGGTGTCTTCACCAAGCAGAGCCCTTGTTCTGGTACCAAGAGGCTTGAATGTGGAGCTAGACATCAACTGTTTTATAAGTGACACATAATGAACAGATCAGAGACTAAAACCAGTGTATGAAGTTCACCCTATTCAATAGTTTCCTTTTATATATTTATATATTTTATATATTTATGTAATTTTATATTTATATTTATATATTTATGTACACATCCATATCCTACATCCACTAGATTTTAAATATGTTTTTAAAGGGTCACTGACACTATGGGTCACAGCAGTCATATGGATCCGTCTGAAAGGGCATATATATGTTATCATTTTAATCCCATTTTATTGTGGACTGCATATAATTTTATATATATATATTTGGGTTTTTATATGATTTTATATGTAGATCTGTTTTAATCAATAATGATGGGATTTTATGTGATTTTAGCAAGGAATATAAATTCAGAGCTACAGTGTAAGATCATTTATATTTTAATATCCCCGAAGTACTTTTCAATACATATTTATATATATAATTTTTGAACTAGAGTTTAATATCATACAGATTTCAATATTCCTCGGTGCATTAATTTGGTTTTATTTTATTTTATTTTAATTTTTATTCACTTTTATTTTCTTTTTCTTTTTCTTTTTATTTGTATTTCTATTTTTATTTTTATTTATTTTGATTTTGATTTTATTTTCGTTATTCGATGACACACACTATATATTTATCATATTTTTATCTCCATATGAGCTCATATAGGGACACTTACATTGCCATGTGTGGGAATATGGATGCAATCTAACAGATTTACCAATAATGGATACCATACATGAGAAGATGGGTGACCGATCTCCGCTGAGATATACAACAAACAAATTTAAAATGAGCCTGTGAGATATACACCATACAATACCGTATTATATACACCTATAGAGTCGCAATTGAGAGATTTATATTTGCCTGCAGAATTGCAATGAATATAATACTGACACATACATTGCAATATACAAATACGCTACATCAGCAACCTTATACCAGCATGGGATGTAAGGGTTACTAAGCTCAGTATGACGGATTGTAGTAGTGCGGTATTAATGTTCCTTTAATGTACTATCGTATACCAGAAATACAATTGCGCAAGATAGCTAAGGATACTATTGCGGTGTGGTACAAAACAATTCGGCTAGTGTGTAATGCTGACAGTAATTGTGTATTGTATTGAATGAAACACAGCCACAAGTTCCCATTTGCCAGTTTGAATGTCAATCAGATAGTGGGGCATCCGGATTGGATGCCACACGTACATAAACCTCACTTCCGGCAGCGAGGCCACACCCTCAGACGACGTCCGGAAGTGACGAAACGCGTCTGAGTCGTGACCTCGCAGGAAGTGACGTATGCGCTCCAGAGTGCGCTCCAGCCGGACCAAGCGAACCAGGAAGTGGAGGTTCCATTCTACTCATCGCTTTGGCGCCCAGTTTCCAGTGGACGGAGGTCTTTCTCAGGCAGAGTGTACTCTTCTTTACCATACAAAGCGGTTTATCATTTATTTTGTGGTACGCAGATATTAAAGGGGGGAATTTTGAATGGTTAATAAAGCATATTTTATCAAACTGTACTACGCTATCCGCACCATTTGTTTCTCCATATGCTGGGTTGGAGTGGATCTTCTCTGGTGCCTGCAGGAGGTGGAGAGGTGGACGTGCTGAGGAGATGGCAGTGTGCAGGGGATTTGATTGAAATGCGCAAATTGATCGTAATTCTGGTGAGTGCATCCCCAGTGCATCCCCAAAGGGGAGTGTGAGCTGCACGTGGTGAAAAAGCAATTATTCGGTGGAAGCTGTGTCACTATTTCGCAAGAAACATCAGTGTCCACCTTTTTCAAGCAATACATTCTAAGCAATATTCTAGCAATACCCACCTTCCACATTGCCCAAACAATTCAGGGATACATTTGAGGCTAAAGCAGGCCATAGATGATTTTTTCCTGAAACCATGGGTTGCAGGAAAGAAAATCACATGATTCTCTCCTGCTGTGCTATTGTGGTCTCCCGGCGAGGGGGTTCAGGGAGCCGTACCTGCCGGGAGAAAATAGTGATTATTGCTTGCGTCTATAGCTGCCGGCAATAACCGCATGCTAGAAATCGGACATGCTGGTTGTGCCCAAGTCGATTGATGAATCCACTTGGGTACAATCAGCCCGCCCATACACTGGTCGAATCTTGGCTGAACCATGTGCAGATAGCATCAAGAGAACTAATTGTTGCTGGCATTATCTCTGCAGGGCAGTATCTGAGATGGAGATCTTATCTTGTCTTATCTTATCTTGAAACACATTTTTTTAATTTTTGCATAGGGGCAAGGTGCTGTTTAGGCCTAGAACTTGTTTTTTAAAGGTAGTGTCCAAAATGGATTGCTGCCCCTGCCAGTGTTTTTCTCAGCAAATCAGGGATTTGGTAAATTTCATGCCACTGTTGCACAGATCGGTGAATACAGCCTTCATAATGAAACTTT